>JAPMOQ010061498.1:1348780-1433263 GCA_026543055.1 Argiope trifasciata | reverse complement strand
TATAATAGAATATCCGTCGTGGACAAAAGAGCTACACATACTCTTAATTGAAATAACAGAAATCAATGATCAACTTACAGCTTACCAACAAGAAACTTATTTTTACAACAAATGAAAAGTCCATGATAATAAAAACAAAATTCACTGCTCAGTTAGGGTAACTGTGAAATTAAATAAATTAATCTTCAGAAACCATCGGTTACTGTTAAGCTTTAAATTCCTAAGCAAATTCCGCATGGAAAATCAAGAATGTTATTGATTGTATACTTTAAGTAGAATAAATAGAATTTTAATGGTTGCTATTTCGAAACCCTGGAACTTTGAGTAAAAGACATAATGAACCTGTGGATAATCTTTGACTGAATTCTGTAATTCAGTCAAAGGTTATCCTCAATATTTTTTCGGTATAGTATTTTTGTGAAATAAATTATAGCTTTTACATAGCAATTAATGCTTCTTAGCAAATAAATTATTTGTTTTTATTCGATTTGATTAAAACGATATTATCCTGAGTATTGTTTCAAAAGGAATTTAAAATTAGTTACCTGTTTGCAACTGTTTGAATAGTAGAATTAGGAAAATTATCATATTAATTCAAATTATTATATTTTGTTATAACGCTTAATAACGAAATTCGCTTTGGTTCCGAAACGAAGGGAATTAGATATTTTTCTATTTTTTCTTCCTGACTTTGAAATAACTAATTTTAGTCAAAATTATATTTTCTCACGAATCTATATATATTATTTCCTTAACCTTGAAAGAAAGCTTTTTGATATAGAAAAAATTGTAAATATAATTGTTAAAAGTAAATTAATAGTATCACCATTAACATTATTAATTTTTTTTGTTTCGGAATATGCCTGTTTGTTTATTAGTTCTATTACTTAGCATGGATATCATATTTTAAATGAATTGAACCAATAAAATTTCGAATGAAAAAATTTATTTTCTTTCTTTTATTTTAAATTAAGAAGTTTGGATACCTTCGACTAAAACTAAAAGGTTTCAAATAGGAAAACTTTTTATAGAAAGCAAAAAGAGTATTTTTCTAGGCGTAAATGTTTTTTCTATGCATTTTTAAGCATTTCTCTATCTTCTTTGAAGATCTAAGCCCTTCATTCTAGAATACCATTTACGGTGTGTGATTATATGATGTGGACAGGTTGTAATACAATTTAGCAATCACTTCGTCACAATCCATTAAATTGTCTATCAGATTGTAGTCGGGAAATTGATTAGTATAATTATATGGAGGATATCCTCTAAGAGGAGGAGGAGAAGACAATTTATATCACCTTTATTTCGCTTTAGAGTCTATCAATGAAACATTCGATTGGAAATGAATGCTAGATGGAGTTTGTAAATCTTTTACCTTACTACATGGTACAGAAAAATGTGTGGCAAGAAATTTATATAAAAATAACCATATTTATTTATCATTTTCCAAGAATTAAAAACCATTTTGAAATCTGTGCTATCAATTTTTATTTAAATAATTTTTCACATTAGAATATAAAGATAAATATTTCCTTCTAAAAAATTCATTCAAATTTTATTTTAGGTATTATTGTATTTAATACATGAATATTTTTCTAACAGACATTTTAATCATAATAATTTGAAAAATGTTGTATAAATCTGGATTTTGTTTTCGAAACATGGAGCTACAACAGTTGATTTCAATTTCTTTTTCAACTTCTGTTTTTCTTTCAAAAAATGTTAAAGCATATCATAAATATCCTTTAGGAAATTCATTTCAAGAAAATTAAGTCAAATAACACAGGCTTTAATAAATTTTCTTTACAGAAAAGATTAAGCCTCATTTAATATTTTACCATCCCCCTCCTCCCGAAAAAGAGAAAGTTTTAAGTTGAAACTCATTAAAAGATCAAATTTAGTATTTCATTGAATCTGGTTGATAATTTAAATGAATTTACTGTTTAAATATATTTTTTTTTGTTTCAATAATAATATTAATCTTTTTAATAGTTTTTTATAGAATCTTCCTATAAGATACAGTGAGATAAAGTGAAATATTCCAAGGCTTCAAGACCATGAAGCTTTGAAATTGCATCAAAATGTTTTAGATAAAAATTGTATATTGTTGCTAAATTATAGTATCAATTGATTTCAATTATCTTTTAGGTATATAAAAATACAAAGTCATCAGAGATTTATTTAACATTTTTTCTAGAAGATAAAAATATAACATTATTTTTCTGTTTATCAATATAAATGATCTGTATATAATGTTTATCAATATCAATGTTCATATCTGCACTACTAATGGTATAAATTATCGAAAAGCAGACATAAAATCTGTATATAACAGGGGAAAATATATTAATAATTAATGAACAATACTTTGCATCTAAAGAAAATTTTTATTTTTCGTATTTAAAATAAATTTCAAGAAATAGTGGCATTTATTAAAAACTTAGATTTTTTTTGTTTTATGTTCCGCCTACAGTCGTAAACCAAATCTGAATTTCAACTAACTCTTACAAAATATACGATCTCTTCCGAATATCTTGTAGAATTCTTTAAATCACAATTAAAGATTAGTTTTGTAAAACTTCTCAAAATTATAACATTGAGTTGTATTATTTATTTAAAAATGTAAAAGTATTTGAAATGGAATAATTGAGTGATAGAAGCTTAGATTATAATGTAAAGAATATTCCGTTGCGTATAGAAAGGATGTGAACACAGTTTATACGGGTGAAGTAAAGTTGTATTGCAGATAATAATTCATCTCAACAAAGAAGTAGCTTATTACTAATACTAAAGAGAATTTAACTCTTAATTAGTCTAGAAAATTGTTAAGTTGTTAATTTTCTTTGCTAGAATGAATGGTTAAAAATTTAAGATGCAAAAATTAATTATCATAAGCCTACTTGCCTAAATAAGCTTGGAGGCCTTTTTACTGTCAGTTAAATAAAAAAGTTGAATTTCGGCTGAACGAAGAAATGTAGTTTATTTTGGTTACAGACAATTGAATAATGTAAAATAACTTAATCTACGTAGTATTATTTATAAACCTCTTCTTTACAGTCTTTTTGTATAATAAAAATCATACTTAAAAATTAATTACTTTTATTTCCTTTTCCACTAAAAGTATATATTCGCAAGTAAAAACCAAAAATTTTCTAATCTTTGCCAATTAATGGCTCTCATATTTACTAATTTTATTAGAAAAGAAAATTATAATTTAGTCACGGTGAAAAATCAAAAGCAGTACGAATATTCGACAAGATAAAAATTTCCATTATAACAAATTTAAATTTCATACAAAAGCAAAGTATTCATGGATATCATAAATATATTCGACGATAAAAAATTCCATTATTATAAACTGAAATTTCATATAAAAACAAGAATATTCATAACTATCATAAATTGGTTTTTCTCAGGTCCCTAAAAGTAGTTTAATTTTTCGAAATATAAAGCTTTAAATAATAAAATTTTGATTTTTCTCTTCGAGCAAATTTTAGCGCAACTTTTATTAGCACAGTTAACATAATTTATTCCGAATTTCATGTACATTTGTGTCTGTTTTGTAGAGATAAGGATTTAAATAATTACTCTCATTACTCTCATAATATATACTAATCAGATCGAATTCGCGAGGCTTAACGTGCATTAAGCAAAATTCTTGCAATTCAGTTTCTTTCAGCAGAACAAATTTTTAAGTATATTTCTTGGCTTCCTTTGAGATTATTTTTGACTTTTTAAATTTTTTTATTTTATGATTTTAAAAACCACATCATAAGCATAAAATCATTTTTATACTCAAGAAAAAAAACAATAATAATTTAAATGTATTATAAACCATTTAATATTTTTTTATCATAAACAATTTTTTCCCTTCAAATTTATAAAATTGGTTATTACAAATTTTTTATGAGTGTGTGCTAATCCCCTTTAGAAAACAAAAGTAATTGTAATGACTTTCTGGAATAATACCCCCCCTTCCAAAAAAAAAGGAAATAAATTTGTTTTAATGAGTTTCACAAAATCAGAAATTTCTTTTGCTTTTCATTCATAGAAATAATTGTCATCGAAAATATTTCTAAATCATAAATGTTAGTAATCCCATTTTTATTTTCTGATTAATAATTAGATAAGCAACCTTGAATTTAAATATAACAAGCACGGATTAAAAATTTTGTTCTTTCACAATTATTATATAATTACTGCTTTAGTTCAAATTCATAATAACTATGAATTGGTTATTTTGAATTATCAGCCATATTTCCTTTTATATATGGTTAAATATGGGATTTACTGTGCTATCCAATCACCTCCGTTCTATACATTGGCGGAAGAGCATCACTTATGTCTGGATCTAATTAAAATGGAATTTTGTGTAATTTAATAATTTATTCATTAAATAATATGCTTATTAAAATTTCGGTTTGAAATTAATTTCAAATAAAGACGTTATAATCATATCATGGATATTGTCAATTAAATAAATAATACATATTAATATCATAAACTAATTTTTTAAATTTTTTTCAGAATTTTCATTTATTTATAAGTATTTCTCTTACTGCCTTTAAAAATCAGGCAACACAAAATTAATGTATTGCAATTCCTTTCTGACAATAGTTTTATTTCAGAAATTAGTTATATACCGGTAATATGTATCAAGTCAGCAGACAAGCATTTAATTGTCTTTTTCTAATCAAGTATAATGGCATAAATATCGTTTTAGAATAAAATTGCACCAAGTTTTTATGATGTTTGAAGTATTCGCTTGAATTGAAGTCAAATTCCTTTCGTCTGATGGTAAATTAACATTATAGAGATCCTCTCGTAGGTAACAAAGTTAATTCCATTATTAATAAACCCATCTCAAATTTCCATCCAACAAAATTACCACAAGCCCTCGTGTATTCTGGATATCAAAGAGAAATCCAGCTCTTTTTATCTTAAGTTTGATTCATTGAATACCCATAGTGCGTACTTTGCTGGTTAAAGACGTTCGCCTATATGAGTTTGGGAAACAAGTATGTTTACTGGGAATCTCAAAGAATGTTCGAGTATATATTTGATCAGTTGCCATCAGATAAATGACATTCTCTTTTACATACCAATCGCTTTAGAATGCAGACTGCCATTGTCATTTTTGTTGAGAATAAAAAAATTGGTTATCCTTGAAATAAATATTCGGTGGTTCAAGTATTCTGCTGTAATTCCCTCGAATGGTATCAGAAATGAAAAGGTAAAAATTCCATTCTATCATTTCGTTTTAGATTATCATTTTTGGATTCAACCATTGATCTAACATATCTCAATCGTTTGAAAAATGATCATCATTAAGGATATAAAGAACATACGTTGCCGAAATACATTTTTTTCTTTGATTGAATGGTTTTTGGAATTGTATGTGGTTATTGTTAGAATGTAGGTCTCTTATTATTTAAAATATGTTTAAGCTATTTATTACAGAAAGCTTTATCTGCTTAAACAGTTATAAATAAATCCAAAAATTAAATGTATTCAAAATTTAATGGAATACATGAAGGTCTGTAGGCAGAACATTCTTTATATTTCTAGACTGGAAAATTTTCAAAGAGTATTTCTCATTGAATTTTTACATATGTAAAATTACATTATAATTCTGAAACTAATTGTCATTCAAAAATAATGGTATACTAAATTTTAGATATTTATCTTTTAGAACTAAGCTTGTCTTAACTTACCAATAAGATTTTTATTAATATTTTAGGTATGAATCTCTTGTAAATTGTTTCATCATGTTAAAAAATATAATGTTAATATAAAATAATAGAATACAATAAAAGGAATTTATTATTATTATAAATGCTATCCGCAAATAAAAGAAGTTATTTATGAAAGCGAAATGATTTATTCAGTGAGCAAGATGATTTATGAAATTCTATCAGAAATTCAGTAGTGGTATACATTTTTTTACGAAGTATTAGCAAGTAACTTCGAATAAAGCAGATATTGTATATTGAAACAACTTGTTAAAGTTTCCTAAAGACATGACAAAGGAGCTTTTTCTGACTCAAGAGTTTCTAGAGAGTTGGCCCGAAATCGGGAAACTTTCTCAACTCAGAATCTAATTAGAAAAAATTCAAATCCAATTTTATATGAATTTCTACTAAAATGAAAAATAAAGTCTTTCGTGTTTAAATTTCATCAAATTAAATAAATTAACTTTAATATTTTGTTATCCGTTTGAAAAGTCTCTGTAACTCTAACAAAGACTTGTAACATTGAAACAAAACTTTGTAAAATATAAGTTCTAAATCAATATAATTTTGCTTATAATATTTTAGAAGATCCAAAGTACAAGACAGAAGTTAATCTGCAATTTTTTCTTAATTTCACTTTCCATTATTTCCTATCAACACAAAGCATATTTCTTGTGAAAATTAGGATTTTTTTTTAAATTTACGCCCAATTAATCCCCACTTCATTTCACATTAATTAGATATCAATGATATTGACAAATATCAATACTTATTTATTAAAGTCTATGCTTCATGCATTATTTTCAGAAACCATGTCTGGTAATTAATAACTGCTTTTCATTTAAGAAAAACATGACCAGAAAGCAAAACTTTTAGACTTCTGATCTGAAAAATCTAATAAGATAAAAAAATATTTTTATACACTATTTGTATCAATTTTTCTCGCTATAATTTCAGAATGCTTCATATTTGCAGTTAAAGCTATGTTATTTTTTCTATTACTGGTATTGAATAAAACTGTCGTCATTGCTGGTATCTAACAAACTCAGGTATCATCTAAATTTTTCGGTATTTAACAAACTCAGGTATCATCTAAATCTGCTGGTATCTAACAAACTCAGGAATCATCTAAATTTGCTAGTATCTAATAAACTTGGGTATCATCTAAATTTTTTGGTTTCTAACAAACTCAGGTATCATCTAATTTTCTGGTATCTAACAAAATCAGATACCATCTAATTTGTTGGTATCTAACAACCTCAGGTATTATCCAAACTATATGTTACATAGGCAGAAGCTTATTGACTACTTTTCCTCTTTGTTCATTTCAAGATTATGTGCACATATATTGGGTTGTTCGGAAAGTCATTTCGTATTTTTTTGTCAAAATGAAAAGAAATTTTCGTTTAATGAATAAATTATTTATTAAATTATAAAATTGCCATTCTGGTCTAATACCTTTTGCCATATTTTTGGTAGTAACATGATTACACGCTCATAAAAGTTTTGGTCTTTGCTGTAAAAAAAAACTGATCGAGGTGGTTTTTGGCCTCCTCATTTGAAGGAAAAATTTTGCAAATCAGTTCTGGTACTGATGTACTGTTAACACATCTTCTTCACACATATTGGCTAATTTATTTCTGGCTTGAACAGCATTTTTACCTTTTATAGCAAAAAAGAAAAAAATGACGAAAATGCTGTTTATTGCTCTCCATATTTAAAAGGGCACCATCCAAAAACTACTGCGAAGAATCAGCTGCACTTTTTCACACTCAAGCCTTGCTATATCAGCTCTTAAAACATAAAATGATTTTGCGGTTTAAGTATGAAATTGGGTGCGAAAAATGCAATTAAATCCTTTGTCAGGAAAAAACGAAATTACTTTCCGAACAAACTAATATATTTCTAAAGTAGCTTCTTTTATGTACTCTTTTTCAACTAATCATTGAGGTGGAAACTATCGAAATTCTCAAGTACAATTGGCTTTCTAAGGAATGCGTTTTATTCTTTTTCTTTAACTTGAGTGTTCATTTGTGCAGTTCTTCAAAAGACGATATGGTATCTGAAACATTTTCTCAAAGAAACTGCCTTTTTCTGTTCTCTCCACCCTTTCTTAAGTCTGTCTTTCTATAGCTTCCGATAAAGTATGCGGGGGCGAATCATAGTCACGTTTTTTGAAGTACGTGCGGCAAATATTTCAGCAAATAGTCATATCAGAATACAGAGCTCTTATTTCTGATATTTTGGAAAAGGCTTTGAATGGAATGGAGTATGGAATCCATTTCAACATTTTCACCATATCTTAAGAAGGAAAAAAAGAAATTGATTTGGAAATATTTTCTTGGAATCTCTTTACGGAAGGTTGTATGTAATTCTAGTTTTGAAAAAAAAATACGCGAAATCCATTTTTATAAAAAGGAGACTTTCGAAATATAAAAGTTTGGAAAGGTTCTTTTTTTGTTAATTTTATTTTAGAACAATTTTCAAGAAAATTTCTTCAAATAAAAAAATACCGTAGTTTTTTTTTTCTATAGTTGGAGCGTTGCAAATGGAATATTTCAGAATTTCTGATATCGAAAACGCAGTTATGACAAAAGAACGAGGACTTGTAAACTTAGAAACTCCTATTGCATGTGCAGCACTACTTTTCAATGAAAGCATGTAGATGTATTAAGTTTTTATTGAAAAAAAATACCCTCTATCTTACATGGAAAAAATTATGGAAGTAAAGTAAAAAAAAAAAAGAATTTAGAAAAGGTATTTTTTTCTGCTTTTAAGGTAAAACCACATAGGTATTATAAACTCTTATCTCTTTGACATTCCTATTTCTTTAGCTTTGAATAAAAATATGTTTTCGGAAACTTAGAACTGCTTGTTTTAAAGTGAATGCAGAACTGCTTTGAAACTAGAGTAAAATGCATTTTTCTTTGTATGTATCATCTTAAAAATAGTACAAAATAACAAATTTCTTAAGACAGATGTAGATAATAAAATATCAGAATATAATAAAATCAATAAGGTTATAATATATAACAGAATATCAAATAAACATCGCTCGCGGCTCTTTTGCGTCATGAGTAATCATATAAACAGATGCGTAATATGGGAAGAATTGAATTAAACTCTTCTCTTGGGGAATAATAATTCTTCGTTTAGACATGAAAATGTAGAATAAAACATAAATAATAAATCAAAAAAAGGTAAATAATTTGTATACATAAAGGAAATAATTCGTAAATAATATGTAAGCTTTAGAAATTCAAACTACTAAATCGATTATCTTTGAATTTTTATCACAATAACGCATAAGAAGGTTTGATTTAAGAATTTTCGGTTGAGAAAAATTGACGTATTTGGACATCAAACCAATTTTTAAAATATATTGACAGAGATAATTTAAGAAGAGAGAAATAGAATTTTTTTTTTCCTTTTAAGCACTGTGATAAACCATTTTAAAACACGTTTTATAATTAAAAAATAGCATTAAAACTGTATCATCATTCTAATGAAAGAAAATTATTTTCCAAGATGGACCACCCACTTCTTTAAGCTTAATTAAAGCAAAACTATACTTCGATTCTAAAATACCTATTTCTTCACTCAGTATGAGGCAAAAGCATGACATTTATTTATTTATTATATCATTTCCTCTTCATTATTCATATTCCTTTGCTTTTTATTTCCTTTACATAAAACACAAAGCCACATTGTCTCAGTTGTTGTTCTTTTCGAAGTAATATTTCTTATCTGAAATATATTTATATGATTTTCTTCTTTAGTTGCTTTAGCTTGTTCCACTTCTAATTTATCAGGGCTACGGTTCCCATTTCAGAAATAAAGATGAGAAGCTTCCAGTATAGTGGCTGGTTCTCGTCATCCCGGTGGTATAAAAATAGTGGGGGTTGGCAATCTCCTATTGATGACGGAATGTACTTCCTATCAGTAGGGTATTACCGTGGCAGATGATGATCCTCAGGACTCCTTCTCAGTTCCCACTAGAGTTGCTGTGGATACGTTCCTGTCAATCAGATTTAATCTGAATGCCTTAATTAGCTGGAATGGAGTTGCCAGTATGGTTGTTATGGCTATTGGGGATTTACAGTTTTCTGGGATATTCTTTTAATTAAAAATAATAATTCTTAAGTTTTAAACAGCATAATTTTGGTAACTGTTTGAAGTCCAATCTGTGCAAATTTTCGACAACAATAAACGCTAGCGGGAGGGGTTGCCTTAAAATTATTTCGTATACAATCTAATAAAGGGGAATTAGTTTTAGGCTCATTTTTTCCCTATTGATTGAAACCACGATTTATCAAAGTAATAAAATTGTAGTAAAAAAAGTCATGTACCAAATTTGATAAATTTTAGTCGTGGCCTTTTTGTGGTTCCGCTTTTACATGATTCTGAAAGACATCTAATCGTATAGAGCCGATATACGCTTAATCCCTTCTTAAAAAGCTAAAACTTTTAATTTCTTTGGTTAAAAATTTTATAGAAGACGACTCGATATATTTTAAATTTGTCTATTACATTTTATGCATGTATCTCTCTTTGTTTTGCAGTTATGACGATAACTTAAAATAGAACAACCCGACAGACAGACTTCCTCTGAATAATTCTTCTCAAAATTTGATACAAATCTACAAATTTGATGTAAAGGCCATATGCTACATTTTATTCGTCTAGCTCCAAATGTTTTTGATTTATGATTGTCGCTGACAGTCAGATCTTTGCCAGAAATGTTTTTTCGATTTCATAGAATTTTTTAATGATTACAATACTTTATACTATGTATACAATATAGTCAAAATCATCTAATTTTATCTGAAATTATTTTAACATGCTGATTATAGTGAATCATGGATAAAAAAGACTTCACTGAGTATATAGCATCAATTTTGTTATTTCCTTTAAAATAGAATACGGACTTTTAGTATTTTATTAAAATATTTCCTTGGTAATATCTCCATCTAATCAATTCCTTTCTATTAATAACCACTTAGTGCTTCCTCTAGAAAGTAATTTTGTAAACCACTTTCACATCATTACAATAAAAATTGCCTATTTTATTTCCCATATATTTAGTTAAAAATGGAGTTATGAAACCTACTCAACGGTTTAATAACTGTCCGGATGAAATTCCGCAATTATTCCCTAATTACTTATAAAATCAATTCGCTATTCATAAAATTATGTTTCCGTTGAAAGAAAAAATGATTTTACTTCATTTTCTTCTTCTTATTGAATGAATATACCAAATATAGCTTAAATCATATTTTTCATTTACGTCCAAGATGTGATTCTTTGACTGTTTTAGCAGTTTTTATTAAATATATCGACTTTTCATTAGCGCATACATCTGTATAAATCAGTGTTTGACAGTGTGAAATGGAATCATTTTTTGTTAATGTTATTAACTTATTTTCAATGAATAAATTTACTTTCCACAAATGAACACTGTATGAAAATTTGTTTCGAAAGCTGGTTGTTATATGATTACTAATTTAAAATCAAACGTGTTTCTTAAAGGTATTTTAGATAAATTAAGTTTTTAAAAACATTCGAAGAATGAAAAATCGTTTCAACCCTCATAAGTTTTTATTTCTCTACTGGGGCGAGTAGAAAGTAATATCAGGCATTCTCTGAATGTTATCCAATTATTAATTATAAAGTATTTTACTTCAATAATGCATAAAGAAATCGACTTTCACTGTTCGATTTCCTTTTCTGCTTTTTTCTCGCTAATCTAATTAGTTTTTTTCTGGCAGAAGTGTTCATATTACTCTTTTTTTTCCTTATCAAAGCACGCAATTAATTGTTAGTTTTATTTACTTACCGATTATCCACTTCCATGGTTTATAATGTCTTTTTTTTTACAAAGAATCGCTAATGAGAAAAAGTTTCTTAAGATAAAAAAGATATACAGAAAAGAAAATACTTTGGGTAGATTTCTAGTTCTTTTTGTCAGTTTTCTTATGATAATGCGTGGGTATAAATCTTCGTGTTTCTGATAATGTAAGCGAAAAAAGAACTATTTTTTATTTCTTTAGTTGATTCATAACAAATAATCGGTGTCATTGAAGCGATGTTTTAAAGGGAATAAGATAAAAGGAACATAACTTTCGAAAACCTTGTTTTTTTTCATATATATGTATATACTTTCTGAAGGTATTTGATACACGGTATATGAGTTAATACTTTTTCTCTTGAGGAATATAAAAGAAAAAATTCATATGCATTTGAATAAGTAAATAATTAGATGTTTACTTATGCTTACTTGCTACATGCTTTTTGTGTTTACTTACTACATGCTTTTTAATTTTTAATTTCATTATATTGAAAAGACTCAATAAGTGTAGAAAATTAAATCGTTTTTGTTTCCTATTTGATTATGTAAGTCAATTATATAAATTTTTCTTTATACTGTCAGTTTTAAAAGTGATGCCATCGATTAAGGAAAAAAGTTAAATCGCACAGATAAAAATAAGATGTAAATTTTCTTTCCTCTAATACTGTGGATATCAATATATGGCCCTTAATTGTAATAAATGGGATAACAACTATGTAACAAAGCTTTTAAAAAATTTCTATCGTGTTTCAAGAAGCCACATACATTCAACGAATATGCCAATGACTACATTTTCTGTATCATGATCGATTTCTCGATTCTACCCGAAGTGTGAGGGGGTGTTTCACACTTTAAATCTGTCAGGTCAAACGTTCTCCCGCTGGTATGGTGTGGTGTGGAGAGGGGAATGCCAGTTCGGGTGTCGCCCTCGTCATCTGACCACGGTTCAAAAGTACGAGGTCCGTCACCAAATAGCCCTCGTGTTACTTTAAAAACAGGACGTTAATATAACTATAACTAAACTAAACTAAACATGATCGATTTCTACATCTCTGAAACTTCCCAGTTTTGTTCAGTAGAGCGAATATGATTTGTAATTAGTTTTAGGCAGGTATTGTCAGGCCAAATGTCCTCCCGCTGGTGTGGCGTGGTGTGGAGAGGGGGGTGCCAGTTCAGGTGTCGTCCTCGTCATCTGACCGTGGTTCAAAATTACGAGGTCCGTCCCAAAATAGCCCTCGTGTTGCTTTAAATGGGACGTTAATATAACTAAACTAAACTAAACTTTAGGCAGGTATTAACTCATGACTTGTAATGAAACTAAGCAGATAATAAAAACGATTTTAGATTAAGAATATATTTTCGATAATTAGTTCATTTTAGTCTATATTTATTTTCTTAAAATCTTATTTCTGAATATTCGGAAAAGGAAGTTTCTCAAAGATGTCTTTGAAAATTGCATGCAAAGAGGCTTAATATTATTTCAAATCAAGATTTCAAGGTTTTTACCATACACGTAGCAGAAATGTCTTGAATGGAATATAGTATTAACATATTTAATTTAATGCAACTATAATTAATGCTAATTTCTACTCATGTAAACGATAATGATCTAATGATCTAATGACTAATAACAATCTATCCCCCCCCTTCTCCTAACACACTGTCAAATTCATCAGAAGGTTATTTTTTAAACATATTTATTATTATTTTTCTTGAAAATTGCAGAAATTACTGAATATCGTATCTCGTAAAATCCTTTAAATTAAAATGGAAGCAATGCTTTCTTAATCTAGTTTAACTAACATCCCGTTTCGAAGCAACACTAAGGCTATTTGCGGTCGACCTTTCAATTTTGAACCGTGGTCAGATAACGAGGCCGACACTTGATCTGGCACCTTCACCACTGGGAGGACGTTTGGCCCCAACGGATTTAACGTTCACCAGACCAGCTTACATGGCAGTTCTTCGGTGGAATCGGGCCTCAAGCCTGTAACCCTCCGATACCGAAGCCGAGATCTTACCACCAGAGTACCTAGACCAACAAAGCTTTCTTACATTTCAAGTTGTAATAATGTGGTTTAAAATGACACAAACAAAAGAAATGTTAGTATCAAATTGTAAGGATACATTTTAAGCAAATGTAAAAACATGGCGTGTTAGGGTCATAAACGCTTTCCTAAGACTCCAGGAAGAGATTTAAAATAAATACATGAATCCCTCATTAGCACCATGCAACCCACCCTGAATCGTAAAATAGTAAATGTGCATCATTTATTTTATAATTTTGTAAAAATCTGAAAGACGACCTGCACAGTTTGAGTTGAGTCTGATACTTATGGAAGATCCGTAAATCGACGGTTTTACGTAATATTCGTAAATAATGAATGAGACTTGTAAATAAATGAAGAATAAAAGAGTTAAGTGCTTGTTGCTTTTGTATAATGCTATGTGCTATGGGACTTGTAGAGTTTTTGATTATTGTTTACTATTGCAGGCTTTCTTATATGGCCTTTGTTTGAGTACTCTAGTTCGAATTTACCTTCATTTTCTCTGTGCTTTTTAAAATAATACCTTATACTTCTCTTTATATATGCTACTTATTTCATATATAAATCATTAACAGCAGGTCAATGCCCTTCTACTGGTTATTCTTCTTGAGGAACTTCATTTACATTCTGAGGCTTTTCAGGAAAGATGATGATTTTAATTCTTCAAATTCCATTCTCATTTTTCTGAATCCGTTACAAGTTATTAGACCTATTCGAAGTCTTTCAATGTTAACGATTTCTAGAGTCATTGAATCAGCTTTTTCATAATAATAATTAAGGTAACAAACTCGATTTCGTAAATTTAAGTCATAATTAGTATATAGAACTCTGCAAACAAAATTCGCACTAATATTCACAACATGATTACGTAAAAAATGTTCACTGCATCACTTCGTAAAAGAGTTGTATGTTACGAATTTACTCGGTAATATACTCTCATGTGACCATGATTGAAATTATTTTTTATATATATTCTGAATATTTTTCCCATTCATTTATTGAAACTTTATCAAAGGTTCACAATTTTATGATGAGTATTTATAGATTTAGGTTTCTATGAATACAGAAACTATAATTATAAACACCTAATATTATAAAAAATATTATTCTAAAAAAACAATTCTTTTTCTTCTAAGGCTTTATCTTGCTATTCGGAAGATCAAATTATTCGGAAAAAGTTGTGAGAATTGACATTAAAATCAAACATTTTCACAGCAGAAGGAATTCAGAAATTCCAGTGCTGCAAATAAAAAAGCAATAAAAAGACATTCTATTTCCCGTCCAAAAGCAATAAAAAGAATTTTATTTTACATTTCCGTCGTGTTTATTAGCAATAAAAATACTTGATTTAAGAAGCATAATAGTTGTGGTGTAATTCAAACTTTGCAAAAAATTAGGATGCAAGAAGGTAGAATTAACTTTTCTTTATTTATATGGTACTACGAACGGAAAACGAATATGATTTCTCCATCGCAAAGACAATAGTTTGAAGGGTAAATTTTTTAAAGACGAAATATTTAACCACTTCATCTACATTTATGAGTATGTATACATCATCAAATGAAATAACTTTTGATATTGAGAATCTAATTTCATTAGTAGCAATTAACTTAAAAGAAGAAAATTTGTTGAGCTGGTTCTCACTGAAATAACATCCATCTTAAAAATATTTTTTTCCTATTGACACCGTTTTTTTGCTAATTATTATCTTGCGATATTAAATATTATTTCCCAAAAATTCCCAAAATTCTGAACTAATTTGAATTCTAAAACCAACAATTTGGAAACCAAAATAGCTTTAAAAGGATTTTTAAGTAAAATAAACAGCTGTATACATTTCATTTTAATTCAGAGAACAATATTTTTCGAATAAAATAAATTACATTTTATTACTTCAGATAGTAAAATTATTTTACATTGATGTTAAAAGTTTCAATGATTCATTTAGAAGTCAAATCTCAGATTTTACAGTTAAAAAAATAATTTTATTGCTGTATTCCAATTTTCTTACATTACGTTAAGATTAAGTATTTTCACCGTACCAATAAATTATCGGTCTCCACATTTGTTTCTAATGCATTAATTTTCATTTCCTGCTTAAGTGGATTTAAATATTAATATATTTGGAGTATTTCTAAATACCTTAAGGTCACTTTAAAACATCAAATGCAAAATTAATTCAACATTGTGATACATTTTTAAGGTATTTATTGCTTAAAGCAGATTGTTATTGTTATTTAAAGATACAACGACAAGTGAAAGAATGAAATGAATTAAAATTAAAGTAAAAGCTGAATTTGTAACATGTTCGATAAACCTTTTATTCTAGTTTATAAATGTCAAGGATTATATTGACTGTAATGGAGAATTGTATATTGATGACATTTAATCCTAATGCAACAAAGCATTTTAAAATTTTAAAATGGAATCATGTGTGTGAACTTTTCTTGAAAACAAGTTGTAATTTTGTTTTTATTTTAATTGTTTCGTATGATTCCTGTAGGCATAATATTAAGCAGATTTAAAACAATTTAGGATATATGACGTTTTCAAAAATTGCTAATGTTTGTATATAAATGACAATGCATATTTAAAAGAAAGGAATTACTGTAAGATAAAAGGTTGAAAATAAAGAATAAGAAAAATAATATAGCTGCTTAAAACTGTCTTAACGATATAAAAATGAGAGAGATTTCTACGGAAGAAAACAACTATTTATATAAAAAAATTAAATGCACAATAATGTTTAAAAGGGAAATAATTTTAAATTTTGATTGAAAACTTTTAGAGAATAGGAACAAACGTTTATGAATTTAGTGACATAACTTCCTTCAAAGGCACGAAAGTTCGTGCGCCTGTGTATTTTGGAGCTTAATCATTCCTATTTGCTATCTATTTCTCATATGTTGATGCACAGGTGTGGAGATTTAGATTGTGGTGTCGTGCCAATATGGAGGCTGAATTCCGCCAAGGATCTTACGATTTGCAATCACGTAATATACCCGCTATACAAAACTGATCACCAAAGTTTAGTGCATATTACTTATTTATTAAGATACCACTACACAAGCAACTGGCTACTGGTTGCCGATAAACGTATAAAGTTAAGAGAATTTTCAATATTTTAAAATTAATTTCACAGATTACGAAAACATTTTATGAACTTCGGTCCTATAATTTCTTTAAAAGGTCTGTGCGCGAAAGTGTGTGCCGGTGCAATATGATGCTTTCCCAAGTTATCATTCTTCCATCGTCATTTCTGTCTCACTTGTTGGTGGATAGGTAATGGGCAACTGGTTGTCAGATGAGAGAATGTTCGAAATGTGTAATGAAGCTGATCGAAGACTCTCGGTGAATAGAATGCAGATGTCAATGTTAGAAAGACCTATGTTCTTTGTGCCATGTTGATCGGTCAGCAGAAGTGAACATCTTGCAACTGCTTTCAGATGTAGGAGAGTTCTTGCAGTTATGTTAACCTTCAGTTTATTTCGATACATTTTTATTATGCTTATTCAAATCATGTTCATCTGCTGGACGAAAATCTGGGAAGTAAAAATATTCGGTATATGGATTGACTCGCCAGATCCTTAAATCTTCAGAACATACATGGAATGAAAAGTCAATAAGGATTTGCCATTTCCTCTCAGAATCACTTAAGATCTGGAAACAGAGTTGCTGAAAGACCGAGAGAAACGCCGCAGGTACACATAAGCCGACTAATATCAAGAATTAATGCACATAATGAAAAGTGCCTGATAAATCTTAGGGTAATACAATCCCTATCTAATTATACTTTCTTGTTTAACTTTTTCCTGCATTACTGAAGTTTACTCAGGGTTATGCAGTGAATCATAATTCATCATTTATATTGAATCAACAGATGCTCATTACTTAATTCCATTAAATTCTATACTGTACTTTTGAAGATCATTCAGTTAAGAAAATTTTCTTCTGAATTTCCCATAATTTAGAAAGTCATCTTCTTGGGGTGGGGGGCTATGTTTGTCAATCTTGAGTTTATTTCTATATATTTTCATAATGCTTGTTCAAATCCTGCTCATCTGCTGGACGAAACTCTGGTAAGTTAAAATATTAGGTATATGAAGTGACTAGCTAGATCCACAACCTTAAACATTCAGAACATACCTGACAATAAAGATTCGCCAATATCTAATACTATAACCCGAGGAATGGTTGCCAAGTCGAAAATCGCCCCAGAATTAATAAACTCCGGTAAACTTGGGGGTCTGGGGTTTTTGGCCACGTGGAATCGATTGGCGCCGGTTTTGAAGCGCTACGGTCGAGCAGTTCGGAGTTACAGATAGGATATTTTCAAACTTTATTAGTTCGCCATAATGGCTACTTAAATTTTCAAGCGGTAACGTGCTGCCATCTATAGCCAATATGGCGAACTAATACATTTTTATGTTTATGCTGTTATAGGTTTATAATATGTTTCTTATGTATGTATATATGTTTTGTTTTTCTAAATAAATTTGTCAAAAATATTGAACTTCAACACACTTCAATCTTTACCTTTACTTTACCTTTGTATAGAATAGTTCCCTTTCCAAACTCTAACTTTGTTCAGAATAGTTTACAATGGTGCACTTTAACCGGTTATCTTTTCACCAATGGTTTCACAAATTTTCTTATGGCATGTATTGTTTTGATAAATCACAATTGAAAATTTAAATCTTCGAGTTAGCTTCGATACCTGTTTTCTCCGAGCGGAGCTCGGTCACCCGCTGGTAAGATTTAATTTAGAAAGTCATCTTGTAAATTTTATTTTCACATGGCTATGCAATGAATCATAATTGATCATTTATATTGAATCAACCGATGCGCATATCAAATTTTATTAAACTGTATCTGTTTTGTAAAACTCTAGATTTTAATTCTAAAGTTCAAGGACAGCATATTCTGACATCATTGAGTTAGAATAGCTATACCATTATGCGTAAATAATGGCTATCGCTGAAGAGAGATATTGTTCTCAAAATGCTATTTCTATGACTTTGAGACACATTCGCTACATACTATATATCTGGAGTAACCATCATTATAGGAAACATTTAGGAATTTTACACTTTGGCATTGTTATGCTAATGATGTTTGTGAAGTCTAGCCACTGAATAATCTGAGTATTAATAACAGTATTAAAGTAAATTATTCAGTATACATATATGGTAACTTCTACCATGGCATTCCATATATTTATATGGACAAATTACAATCAGTCCTTTTCAATAGCGGTCCCTGTTCTATATTTCACTGTTTGACCATTTTATCAGTTACCATAAATTTATTCCATTCCTGAATCTTTTCTATATAGAAGTTGCAGTAGCCACAACGAATAATAAAATAAAGAAAAACTAGAAGGAAATTTTCAGAAGCTTTAATATATTTTCCAAAAGTGAAATTTTATTCTTTATATTATAATAAGAAAATTGACTCTAATCGACCACAATCAACTTTGTTTTAATTTATAATAAATTTTACGAAACAGATATTTTAACTAGTCAGTTACTTTCTTTGCATGTGTTCCGATGTATTAAATATGTCTAAACAGAATTACATCAAACATGATTGTAATTATACTTATTAACCAAACAATTTGTACAAAAACACTTATTCTTTGAAAAAAAATACAGCATAAAAGGGCTTATGTCAAGGGTTTTATTAATTTTTAAACCGAATTAAAAAAGTCATAAGTACTAAAGTTTAGTTCATTTTATATCTATGTTTTCTTTTTTAAATGTGAAAATATTTTTCAACAATTAGCAATATGCATTCATTGTTATTATCATGCTACAGAAAATCAATTAAATATTTCTCGATACCATTTTCTGTTTCAGAGTATAATTAATCCGGACTTAAGAAATCAGCATAGCTTTCCGAATTAATTATTATTCACAGGACACACAAAATATAAAACTTTTTTTTCATAATTCTTCTGTTGATATTCTGCTATAATAAGAGAATTAATAAATATTTCCAAAATCCAATGTAGTTTTTGAAATATTTCAAAACAGATCAGGGTAAAATTGATAGATAAAATTTTTGCAATGAATAGAAAGTTGATAGGCATATTCAAATGAAAAGGCACGAAACGTCGTAACAACGTAGCAGGAAACACATGTATCTATGCCTCTGTGGGAGAATGTACCGAGACATCTAAAGATGCAATTGGAGCCTCCGGCGTAGATTGAAGCATCTGTAGGAGCACGTATGCGTAGGAGGGAGCAGAGGCTCTTATAAGTAGCGCAGTCCAATTGACATGGAAGTGTGCTATTTGTTGAATTGCTCGAGCACAAAAGAACCATTAACTCCGATGTATACTGTAAGACACTCCAAAGACTATGAAGGTCCATTAGAAATAAAAGATAGACGTTATTCATGGAGGATATGTTCCATAGTGGTTCTACTGCATGATAACTCTGGTACACAAGTCTCCGGGATAACACACGTGGAACTACACAAGTTCAAGGGGGAGCAGCTCTACCATCCACCCTACAGCCCCAAAATGTCTCCCTGCGATGTTCATTTGCTTGGTCATTTGAACATCTGAAAAGGAAGCGCTTGAACTCGGAAGGCGAATTCAAGTACAATGTGAAAGACCGGTGTTGTCATGGCCGCGGGAATTCTGGGAACAAGGAATTCTTGTTAATTAATGGGATCATTGTGTTCAAGCCTATGGTGCATACTTTGAATAAAGTCTTCATTTATACAAACAGTGTCGTTTCTTACCTTTTCATTCGGCCCATTATAATTTGAGACATAATTGATTTGAAACAATGGGAATAAATAAAACTGTAAACATTAATTGAACGCTTGCTGTAAATGACTCAGTTATTAATTTCACTCAAAGGAATATTTTCTTTAGACTCCTAATTGTGAGTCCTTTAATAATTTTGAAAGATTTTTCAGTATATTTTTAAAAAGATCCATACATTAAGAAGGCTTAGAGTGCGGGTGCAGAAGCATTTTAATTCAGAAGATGTAGCAATTTCAAAGATGTTCTGACAGCCGTAACTTACTACAAAGGAACATCATTCTTTTGATTATTTATGATCCTTTTAATTTAGAGTGAAAAAATATACAAGCTTCAACCATTTTAATAATTCTCTTTAAACCTATTTCATTCGTGATGGAAAAAAGTAAAATTTCACACTTCAGTTCGGTTTGGTTGGGCATAAAGAATGATTTGAAGATTCCTTCTTTACTCTCTTTATTGTCCTTGTGTAATTCCTAATTTGAAATGCATTTAGATGAAAAATTAATGAAGACTTAATCCTCGTGCTTGTAATTTTACGGTGTCTTAATCCACACGGAAATTTCTTTTTAAATATTATTTTCAGATTTTGCATTCCTAGTACCTTAATGAAACATTGAGAGAGAGAAAATTAAAATTCTAGCAAACTCTTTAAGGAAATGAAAGAAATGAATTATGTCGAATTTACTTTCGGTATCACTTTTTTGGGCATACAAAATAATGTACGAGTGTTTCTGCTTATCTGACATCCTAAATTACTCGCACAGTTAAGTTCTTAGTACAATGTTTTCTAAATTGTTCTCTTTTTTGTCGTTACAATTCAATGATATAATTAATATATCAATATATTTAATGATATTCAATGAAGCCTTAACCCTTAACTGAGGACGTACGGTCTGTGGGACCACTAACGATGGACATTTGGTCACTCCTATTCTATTTTTAGCTCATTTGAATGAATTGACAATTTGCCTTCATGTTTTGTGACCTTCAATACAAGATTACTTTTTCAATTGGTTTCAGGGGTTGCTTTAAAAAATAATTCAGTTATTTCTTTGAGCGCTATGTCTAAGACCTCTCCTCCCTTTTAGTGTCCCAATGATAAACAAGGCTTAGCAGATGGCTCTAAAACTTGCACTTTTTCAACCGGTTTCAGAGGATGCTTTTAAAAATAATTCAGTTATTTCTTTGAGCCTAGTCTCTAAAACCGCATCTCCCTGTTAGTGTCCCAGGGATAAACAAGGCTTAGCAGATGGCGCTGAAACTTGCATCTAGATATATTATCCAGTTTACTGATATTATTATGAAGCAGTGCTCCAGACACTTTTAAATGAAACAGAAAGTGATTTTTGTGATAAAGATAATTTTACAGAAGAGATTTTCCGATGAAAACTAGAATTAACTGACACTGATATGTCTCTTCAAACATAACTAATTTTTCTAGGGACAATGTATTTGAAAAAATTGTAAAATAATATCTTAAGAGAAATATATACAGGATTTATAGGTTGATTCTTATACTAGTTCTTAATTTGTATGTTTAGAATGCCCTCGAAAACCGTGCTATGAAAGTCACACAAGTTGATAAAAAGTGGTAATTTTACCCACTATCATTTTTAAAAATTTTCATATAATTGTTGAATTTTATATCATATTGTTTTCTATATACTTTTATATACTGGAAAAATAAACATGATTTAAAAAGTATAAAGTATGATTTCAAAAACTTTATAAACTGCTACATGCAATTTGAGAAGAAAATGTATGATCCAACGCATTGACTTTTTGTTAATGATAGCATATTTTGAAACATTTCTAAAACCTATTCATATATAAAGAAAGATATCTACAAAATATATTGGCAGTTTTTCATATTAATACATTCATTAATAAATTTAATTTGAGCGTAAATAAAATGCGGTCTTGTAGACTACTTCTCCCAAGTTAAGTCTTAAAATTTCATCATCACAGTTAAGGGTTAAGTGGGAAAAAGGAATTTAATGTAATCAATTTTGAACACTTTTATTTTACTTATTTGCTTGTTCTTAATTAGCTGGTAAAATTGGAATTTTGTGATTAATTTTTCAATCATTTTCCTAATTGGCTTGAAGATTGCAATTTTATACATTTATGTATTCTCTATAACAAGAAGTAGTTTTTATATTTTCAATATTTAAATACCACATAATTACTATTTAATTTTAATTTGCAACAGGGCACCCTTTTGAAGCGTGCTTGAGAAATATTAGATTTTTAGATTATTAGAAAATAATTTTAAAAAATCAAATATGCTATTTTGTGCGCTCATTAAAATGTCTTTTACCATTTGGAATACTTAAAATTATTAAAGATAATTATGTCTCGGAATTTGAATAAAGATTTTATGGACATTGAAAACTG
This sequence comes from Argiope trifasciata, assembly GCA_026543055.1. Taxonomy (NCBI): domain Eukaryota; kingdom Metazoa; phylum Arthropoda; class Arachnida; order Araneae; family Araneidae; genus Argiope; species Argiope trifasciata. The sequence goes on along the minus strand of JAPMOQ010061498.1, from coordinate 1,410,460 downwards.
ATTTAAGCTAATCATCGTTGATATTAAAAATTGTATATATATAAATACGAGGTGAGGCTGTAAAATAAAATTCCCGATTTTTAATTATTTTGATAATTTGGAATTTTCCTATAATTATCTTCAAATAGCACTGTTCATATGAATATTTTTTTAATTTAGATCTTTAAGTTGAAGTAATAAAATTAATTTGCTAGCGATGAAGATCATTATCTAATTCCTTTTATTAGTTTTAACTCTCCCTATATATATATTTTATATATCAAGTTCAATTTTTCAATCGTTTATAAAATACTTCTATTCATCTACTCAAGTTCAAATACATTTTTTAAATTTACATGGATGGCTCTTAGTGTTAATACAATTTTTAATTCATTAAGTAAATTAAATTTATTTTTAATACTTTAAATAGGGTTTTTGCAGTTTGTAATGAAAATTGAAATCAGTAGGCAGTAGCTCAATCGGTAAAATGCAAGAATCTTAGTATTTTTCACGTGAAGGTGAAGAATTCGTGTTCAATTCTTGCGAAAATCAGAAATTTTCTTATACTTAATAATTTTTAAGAAACTTATTTGCAACTGAGAAACTTATTTGAGGACCGCCATATCTTGCGCCCAATAAAGCATAATTTGAATCGTGGTCTTTTAGGCGTTTATTTAGGTGTGCCGTTTGTTGAAAGCTTTTTCTGTATTTCATATAAATTAGAATAAAAGCATAATTATTTATACATTTCTCAAAGCCCCCGGAGTTGCACCTCATAATTGAGGATGAGATGAATCCGGCATGGTGGGTAGATCTCTCAAACCCGGTGGGTACAATACAGGTGGTGATATGGCTCTTCTCATCAATGAGGCAACGTACTTTCTACTGGGAGGGTTGTACCGTGGCCGATGATGGCCTTTAGGACTCAACTACAATTTTTGCCTGTGTTGCTGTTGCGGCGGTCCTGTCATTCAGTATTTATTTCCTAGTGCCTTCGGTGGGACGAAGAGTCAGTAATAAGGCTATATATTTCTCAAAAAATTATTTTCTGTACTTTGAAGATTATTCATCGAATGTAACTTCGCTGATATACAAAGGTGAAATATATTTATATTTAACACACACACGCATGCCCGCACATGGATGCCATAGTGGCCTGATGGTAAGGTCTAGGCTTCAGTTGCAGGTTCGAGGCCTGATTCCACCGAAAAACAGCCTTGTAAGCGGATCTGGTGCACGTTAAATCCGTCAGGGCCTTACTTTCTCCCTCTAGCGTAGTGTAGAAGTTTGGAGAGGTGGGTGCCATCTCAGGTGTCGGCCTCGTCATCTGATCGTGGCTCAAAATAACGAATGTCATATAGCCCTAGTGTTGCTTCAAAAAGGGACTTTAATATAACTAAACTAAACTAAACGCACATACACGCGCACACAAACATGCATACCACTAAAATATTACACAATCTAAACTTGCATGAATCTTCTCTTCAATTAGTCCCACCTGATAAAATATTTTTTATAGAGTACTATTTTAAGGAATCCGTTATGAAAACTAACCCTTTGAAAGTGACTGAGATTTGAGAATTTGAATTTCATTATTTTAAACCAATCAGTCACTACCGAGATGATTAGCAGTGGTTCTTAAAGTAATAAATGAAATGGGATAATGAAATATTTGTAACGGGGATATTTATTTATTTATTACATAATTCAAATTACAATGATATAAATGTACACAACAATATATTTATTAAAATACTTTGATTTACTGCTTATGTTGATTTACCGTTTAGATTACAATGAAAGAAGGAAGAATTAGATATGATATAAAGATATATTATAGATCACAGCACATATAAAAACACGTGTAATGTTTTAGGCCATCGTTTACTATTCATCATAGCTATTCAATAAACATTATGATATCATATTAATGAAGATATTTGACAGAGCTTATTACATTCTTAGATCTGATTGAAGAATGCAAATCATGAAACAGTCTAGTTCAAAGTTCGTATTCTGGAATCAAACTGACAGTATAAAGCCCCAATTTAAATCAAACTGTGGGTTAAAAGTTTAAGGCTCTGAAATTATTGAAAGGCTCAGAAGGCTCTTATCTGATAAATCGGTAACAAAATTAGTCCTGAATTTCCTATGAGTCTGAATTCATTTCCTAGTCTTGCCACAATACAATTTCTAAACAACCAGTGACGATAATTGCAATTCTGAGCATGAAATAGCCTGAAATTTTATGCTAAATTTTCAGTTGTTTGATGATCTGTTTAATCGACATTTAATCCTTGTCCCTTCCATTTACAATTATGAATAATTATTTTGATTCTAATTCTGTAGATAAAGTTGCTCTACGCGTTTCAAAATTAAACTAATTATTCAAATGAGAAGTAAATTAATGACAAAGATTATCTACAAAGGCGATTATTAATTTCGAAATTGACATAAATATTTATAATCGCTATTATAATCATTCATTATACAATACAAAGGGAATTATTGTAATAATTCCAGTATAAATTGTTAATATCATCCTCTAAATAAAATAAAATATCGATTACCGAATAAATTTGTCAAACTAGCATAATCACAAAAGCAAAACTAGAAATATACTTTTAAAATTATGAGCTTAAAATACTTATAACACTTTTCAAGTGTGTATTATATCTACATAATTTATGTATTACACTCTAATATACATCGATTCTAAAACTCGCTCGTGAACTTTTCAGATATGAACACTCTGTTCAAACAATGGGGTATTGGTGGTGTGACAGTCAGGTCTCGGAATCGATAGGTTCGTGCCTGATGTAGTTCCAGAATCCAGATCCGATTACAGCAAAGAACCGCTGTATAAGCGGTTCTAGTGCAAACTAAACTCTTCATGACTAGACGTCCTCCCTCTGGTTTCGTGCAGAAACTTATATAGGGGATACCAGCTCAGGTGTCGTTCTCGTCATCTGAAAATGATTTAAAATTACGAGGTCCATCCCCAAATAGCCCTAGTGTTGCTTAAAATTGGGAAGTTAATATAACTAAATTAAACTATTCGACTAAAACATTGTATCAAATTTGTGTCTTTAACCCTTACCTGGGGACGTGCGGTTTGTGAGACCTCTAACAATGGACTTTTACTCACCCCTATTCTATTTTTAGCTTAATTAAGTGGACTGACCCTATAATTTCTTGTTTCGTGACCTTCAATACACCTTCACTTTTTCAATCAATTCCAGTAGATGTTTTTTTTTATAAATTCAGTTATTTCTTTTAGCGTGGTCTCTGAGACCACTCCTCCCCGTTAGTGTCCCAGCGAGAAACAAGGCTTAGCAGAGGGCGTGAATATTGGGCCCTGAAATATCCTTCAGTTTACTGGTTCTATTATGAAGCAATGCCCCAGACATTTTAAATGAAGTAGAAATTAATTTTAATGATAAGGATAATTGTTCCTATGAAAGTTCACATTCAATTGATTCTGATATGCTTGTTCAAACATCATTAAACATCACCTGTAAGTTTAGAATGCCTAAAATATCGTTCTACGAAACTCATACAAGCCGATAAAAAAATCAATTTTACCTATTGTCAGTTTTTTTTTCATATAATTGATGAATTTTGTATTATATTGTTTTCTATATACCTGTATATCCTGGAAAAATAAATATGATTTAAAAAGTATAAAGTAATAAAGAGTTTTTCAGGAATATTATTTACTGCTACATGTAATTTGAGAATAAAATGTATGCTCCAACGCATTTACTTTTTTCAGTGATATTATAAATAAATTATAAATATATTTATAAATATATTATAAATTATTATTAAAAATGAAATATTATTATAAATTATTATTAAATATTATTTTTAAAATTTATGAATATATTATGAAATATTTCGAAAAATTTCTAAATCATATTTATATAGTAAGTAAAATATATATTGGCTTTATTTTCAATATAATACTTTATTTAGAAAATTTGATTCGAGTTTAAAGAAAATGTAGTCTTCACTTTCCCAGAAAATGCGGTCTTCACTTTCCCAGAATTTGAGGACCGCACTTCCCCAGCTAAGCCCTAAATTTCCCCCTCCCTCGTTAAGGGTTAATTGCCAATTTAATGACTAGGCAATGATTCCACACTACCTATTCAACAAGGTGAGTGAATTGCACCAATGAAATTATAAACAGTTACATAGTTATTTTTTTGGAATTCATCTAAGTTCATTTTGTTAAAGAATTTTTCTCTATTACTTTTGGTTCTCAATTTTGTTGAATTCGAATTTAAAATAACATCATCACTTATTGTTAGCTGCATACATAAAACAGATAGGAGAGAGGGTAAGAGGAGACATATCTTCAGCAAAGATATTTTTTCATAACAGAAAAATACAAAATGTGAGTGCATATTTAATGAAATGATGAATTTAAGCACTTGAGGCTCTTTATTACAAAATTTGCTGAATATAGAACAAATATGTATCATTAATTTTTAAATGATGCTACAGTTTCCATTATTGCATTGATTTTTAAATTCTTCACAATCTCTTTTATTTGTAAATCGCACTTTTCTTTATATTTAACAAACAAAAAAAAATGGCTTTTAATTTCTCTATAATTAACTTACTATCTCCTTCATTGATCTAAATTAACAGAAGAAGTTTTGTGAAAAATAAAAATTTAAATATGACTGAAGAAAACTTCTAATATAAAAATTTAAATATTGTAGTTTAATAAATTATTTGTTCACTTTTCACAGAAATTTTTGGAAAAACATCGTAATACTCGAAACATATTATATAAACTGAGACTAAACAAATCTGCCTAATCAATTTCAGAAACCTTAAAACTTGATCAGTATCCAAAACAATAAAGAAACCAATCATCGAATTTTATTTTTGAATTTTTTAATCGAAAGAAAAAATAATGAGTTCTTTTAGTAACAAAAGATATGTCAGATGTGGTACATTTAGCGCCTCAAAATTTACAGGAAACCTCTAAAAATAAAAACTCACAACAGAAGGTGTGAAACAATACATGGAATCACATTCAATGCTGCCATGGAAAGAAGAATGACTTTCCAACAACGTGATCTTAATCGTGCTGACACAGAGGTGGAGGGAGAGAGGGGCTTGAAGAGGGGAATAAAAAATATCCAAATCTTTTTTGGATATCAGTTTTTATAAGAAGATGAAATCCAGAATTTCTTTCGATATATCGTTTGAAGTTCTTTGAATGTATAAAACTTTTATTCCCGAATTCGAGACGATATTGAAGGGCTTTAAAGAAATCTTTTCTAAAAAATTCTATGTTAAATACATCAACTTTTTCTTGTTTGTATTTAATTCGTTTTCTGGAGGACACAGATTGAAGGTTTGCAATTAAAGTATTTCTTTTAAAAAAGCTTAAACTAATTTTTTTGAGTCACTTTGATCCAAAATAAAGCAATATTCTTTTTCTTTTTTTCAGTTGGAATGAAAGCTAAAGTTACTAAGATTTCCTGGTAAGAATGTAGAAAGTTTGATCAAATATTTTTCTACGACTATTCTTGTTATTTTCTGTTAGATTTGTTTTAAAAATTATTGTTGAACGGCAAATAGATAAGATAAATCGTGAAGATATCTTTCCTAAACAATTTAAAAATTATTGATTTTTAATTTTTCTAAAAAAACTTTGTTAACCTTAAATTACCTGTTGTTCTATGAATACAAAAGCCACAATGACCTGTTAATTACGCTGATCTCCGTTTAAAAATCGAACTACTGTTCGCCATGTAATCGGTAATTATGAATATTAAATTCATAAGAATCATATTGGGGTGGGGATGAGTCATTAGAACAGTTAATATTTAAGAGGACAATACCAAAAATATATGTGAGTAACCCCAAAAAAGTATATATAACTAAAATAATTAAGAATTTGAATATCTTGTTTTAAAAACTTACCACTTTTGAAGAAAAGTTAATATTTGTAACTAAAAAGTTGATATCGGACTTTTCGAAACTTAAACACAACTTCGCGACATTTTATGGTTTCAAAATTCTGAAAAATATTAAATACTATCCATTTTATGAGAATCGACTAGATTATATCTTATGAAGTCATACAAATATCATATAATTCAAACTTTGCAATGGAGATTAAACAGCATAGCTCGTTTTCTATGCTATTTGAAAAGACCTTTCTTCAGAAAAATGTATCAAAAATCATTGTTACAATAAAAGAATATTTTTAAATAATGCTAAACAAAACCAACAATCTAGAAGAATTATTCAAAGTTATATTGTTTCTAATTTCATAATAGAAAATAGTTTTAATGGGTTTAATTGGATTGCTGGTGTCATGTTTCATTGAGTTATTTCTTAAAATTGAACACTAATTTTAGGACTAGAAATCAATTATAATTAAACAAACCAATATATATTCTGATGCCACGGATTTTAAAACTAATTTCATGGGTGAAAATGAACTGTGCTGAACACTTATACTGAAAATGAATAATATTTAGATATTTTACCGTCATTTTTGTATTTATAAAATATGACAGTCATGTTATTTGAATTACCACATTAAATAAAATTTAGAATTTAGGTGTTAAATTAAAAGTTTCATTTCTTCATAAATTATACAAAATTTGAATTATTAATAAGCTCTACAACTCAACTTGCAAATCTAAAATGTTTAATTAAAAACTATGAATAAGAAGAATCAAATAAAAAAATAAAACTTTTTTTCAAAATCTCTCTTTGATTTGATATTTTTAAAATACCTTGTTTACCTAGGGGGCACTTCGTAATTGAGGATGAGATGCTTTCGGTATGGTGGTGAGATCTCGCCAACCCTGTAGGTACTCAAAAGGTGGATGATCTGGCTCCTCCCATCAATGACGGGACGCTTTTCCTACGAGGAGAGTTGTACCACAGCCGATGTAAGTCCTTAGGACTAAACCATAGTTCCTGCCAGGGTTGCTATAGCGGTGGTGCGGTAATTCAGTAATTTTTCCGTGTGCCTCCGAGAGGTTGGGAAAGTTAGTAATACGACTTATATACAATATACATATTCTTATATTGTACATAAGAGTATAAGACCTTATGCACATACCAGAACCCAGGTCACAGATGCTTTTAATGTTGTTTGTCACTAAAGCAATAAGGTTTGGGGTGAATCAGAAAATTCATTAAAGCAAGGATAAATAATATCTCCGAATTTTGTTCTTTTTATTTACTGAATCCACTAGGTAATAATCGATTTGCGTGTTCTCTGATTCGGCGTCTTCTCTAATTTGGAATCCAATTTTGAGTTTTTCTCGTTTTATTCCAGGGATGTTTTTATTTTATGAATGAAAAGAAAGCTGAATTCTTATGAAAGGTTTTCTTAAAATCTCTTACATGAACACTAATTTTATATGAAACAGTAACATAAATGAAGGTTTCCGAATGGCATTACTTTCAGCAATACAAATTCTATCTCTTATGAATTACGTTCTCTTTTCATACTGAATTGTTTAAGTCTTTTTTACATAGGCAGACGAAGAAAGGTTACTTTGTTTGATATCTTTGCCAAAGGGATACTTTGGCAAGTTTAAGTCGATACAAATTGCCCATTGATATTTATGAAAATATTTTCCATGATAAAAGCCATGTATCATGTTATTTTTTTAATCATCTCAAAACTTCCTGCTGTTATTCTTTCTTTTTTCAAGTTTATTACTTTGTTTGAAAAATAATTTACTCTTTATAATTTTAAATATTTTGCAAATTAAATTAAAATTTATGTCTGGTAGAGAAAAACTATTTTTATATTTAAAAATCAGTACTACAAATGTAGTCAAAATTAGTTTAAAAAAATTCCAGGAAGCAAATTAAAAATTTTTTGGATGATCTATGATTGGATAGATTTTTGAAACATTTAGGGTTAATTGATAACTGAGAGTATGAAAATTTAAAGAGTTATTAATTGGAATATTGAAATTCAAGTGGATTACCCATAGAATAGTATTCAAAATGGAATTCTAATTAATTAATAAGTGATTAAAATATTCTGTGAAAGACATATGCATTAGAGTCTGACAGCTAAAACTTTATATGTTCGTAAAGAATAGAAAATAATTTGTGCATAACACAAAAATGAGTGTTCAAAATGTCGGTGCAAACAGAATACATTTAATATTTCTTTGTTTTATTATTATGTTCATGATATTTTCGTAAGTTTGTTTATACAACCAATATGCATACACATTTAGTTTATTTTTAGTTTCTTATTTTTTATAATAATAATAATATTTTCGAAATCAGTTTTTAATTATTATAATTTAAATATCAGATTTAATAACTGACTATAAGCCTTAAATTCCCATAGCACAAACTACCAATAACCACAATTAATTATAAACAAATACTTTAAATTTAATAACTGACTATAAGCCAGACTACCAAAGCTCTGCTAACAATTGCCACAGTTCATTATTATCAATTACACCTGCTTTAATATCTGACTATAAGACTTAAGATTATCACAGTGTCGATTGCTAATTAAATCATTTTGCCACATTACATTATTTTCAACTACACCTGATTTAAATACTGGCTAAAAGCTTTAGAAAACTACATTGCTAACAGCCAATGGCCACAGTTCATTATTATCAATAGTATATGATTTAATAATATCAATAATATATGATATAAACCAGACTATCACAGTGGCGACTACAAATTGAATCTTCTTACTACGGTTCATTTTTATAAACATTTTACTTTTAATCTGCTAGCCAAACTTTGATTTAGTTTTTGTTTAAACTGTTGACAAAAGAATATCCGATACATCTATATTGAATTCTCATTAGATAAATCGTTAATTTTGATATTATTCGGTTATTTACTTTTAATAGAAACTCAATGTTAGTCATATTGTATCTCCCAAACAAAAAAGATATTATTCATAGATTTCAATAACATGTCTTATTGTAATCCCTCTATAGAAATCATTTAAATTAAAAATATCTGCTTATATAAATTTGGAAATTCTAAGAAATAAAGATGTTTTGAAGTTAGAGTAAACTTTTTTTATATAGAAAATGAGTTCAGAAGCAGGAAAAAAATTATAAGCTTTCACAAAAAAACTTCCTCGTTTACTTTTAAAAAAAAAAAAAAAAAGATTGTGTTATAACGATTCTTTTTTTTTCTCAAAGTTTTGAACGAAACTTTTTACTCCTAGGAAGCGGTCGATTAGCCAAAACAAGCATTTGCTTTTACAATGTCGATAAAATGTCTTCCGATCTTTTACCCTATGTTCCGCAAACCTATATTCTATTATTTATTGCCCCACGATCTCTCGCCGGTCAGTTTTGTCTTCATATTCCTTTTTCTTTAGTCATCTATCATTATTTGACTTGTCCACCTGCTGTCAGACTAGCTGTATCAGGCATTCATTCAATGACTGATCGCCCTGAGGGACATTTTACTTAGACCACCAAATATCCACTACCTCATCCCAGTTCTTATCAATAAGATTATTGATAAGAATGCTTTTAGTCAGAAGTTTTACCAATATAGATTCTTCCTTTACATTTATTTACGCTACAAGGAAGAGTTTCTTTTCATTATCGTTTACATTTTTAAAAATAAATCTTTGCATATTATAGATTTATTTATTTTCACTTTATAGATTTTAATGTATTAAATGTTTTATTTTGATTATTACGTATCCAAATCAAAAAAGTTTTATTTTAGTTTTGAATTATGTCAAAAATTATTCACAGGGTATATCATAATCAAATACAGACAGAATCCATCTGCATTTAATCAGATTTGAATTTAAGAAAATAATTCTTCAAAATAGTTTAATTTGACGGAATATTTTTAATACATTTCAAAACTAATTTCACAATGATCGAAAGTAATAAGAAATTGCTTAAAAATACCTCCATAGTAATGAAAACGTGATTATAAACCATGAATAGATGGCAAAATAATTATTAGTGTTATTGCAGTAGGAATAGAATTATTTGTAGACTTTTTCAATAAAACATAATAAAAATATGGCATATGATTAGCACTTAAAATGGTTACCCTAACTTCATTAAATTTATTAAAGCATCTATTTTGCTTACTCAGATATTTTTTACAAATATATCAAATTACCCATTATTATTCATTAACATTTTTTGTCACTTATCTTAAAGCTTTTTAGAGTTATTCTTTTGATAGTTAGACAGACAATAAGAGAAATTTTTTTTCAAGCTCTAGGATTTCTGAAAAGAGAAGATTCATTAAGAATCTTAAGTTAAAAAAAATCTTCATGAATTTCATTCTATTTATTTATGAGTGGGTACTCCCGTAGCTGTTAATCAAGAAAAGCGCCTCCCATACTAAAATTATAAACTGCTGCTTTTAAAAGATAAGGTTAAGTTAGTTACAGTAATGTCTCGATTTTGAAGTAACACTAGAAATATTTTGGGACGGACCTCATTATTTTGAGCCACGGTGAGATGACCAATCCAAACTTCCACACCGCACCAACGGGAGGACGCTTAGCTCCAAGGGATTTCATGTGCACCAGATACGCCTTCAGGGCGGTTCTTTAGAGGAATTGGGCCTCGAACCTTCCAGTTCCTAAGTCGAGACCTTACCACCAGGCAGCCGAGGCCATCTTTAAAAGCAAAGGAAGCGCAGTATCAGAGACATATCTAGAGAATAAATCTAACATGCTCGCAAAATAAATCTTCATGGCTGTTCTTTAGTACTTCTTTATCTGTACTAATTAACTTTTTTCAACATTTTTAATATTCTTTTCTTTAATCTAAACTAACTTAGTGTTTATGTTAGCTTTTAAACTAAGCATCCATCAAGTCTCCATCAAAGTCGAAATGTCAGATTCTAGAATGGCTCAAAAAAAGGGGAGGTACCAATTATTTTGGAACAGCTGCTATGCAATAGTGACAGTCAGTTTTGTAGAAATCAGGAAATGCAGTTACGGTATTTGGTGTTTTTTAAATAAATAAAATAAAGGACCAAGAACTTTGCTTAGCGAATGCTTTCACCAAAAAATAATATAAACTGACAAATTTAAAATCAATCCCAGTAGCTTTATTATGCTCAATTTATGTTCTAACATCTTTTTAGCAAATGAAATCAATTTCTGTACCTGGCGAATAATATTTTTATTATTTTTTGACGAGATTTTATTTTTAATCTCATTCATATCTGTAAAAGTAATGGTTCAAATTTATATTTTTACTCAAAAGAAGTGCTACCCTTTTCACGGTAAAAAATATAAAGTTTCATTTTACAATATGCCCAGGTCTCCCATAATTTTTATCGCATACTTGAAATGCGATTTTTGCAGCATCATGGATAAATTGGTAAGATATCAGTTATACCAGAGAATAAATGTGTGCTTTTTTTCCACATTACAGTTAATAATTATTAAAAATTTAACTAGTGAGAACAGTTTCTTTCTTTCTTTATAAATCGGAGATTTTTGGAAAAATCTTCATTTAAGAACTCAAAACTTTAAATGAATTTCAATTTATTTAATCCGTTCTCAATTACTAAGAAACATTTATCAGTTTTTAAAGATAAAGATTGCAAAACTAGAACATCAAGCAAAAAGTCTCATTTATAACTTTCTTTACTAATTCTAGCATTTTTGTATTAACCTTCATTAAAAACATTCTTAGCTACATTATAGAGTTTTTTCTTTGGCAATTATCTTTAGGTTAGTTACGGTTTCTTTCTTCCAATTATCCTTCCATACCATTACCCTTAGTTACTAACACCTTTTATACATTCTTTAATATAGATAAGTTTTGAAAAAAGAGTCATGAACTTCAAAATTTTGCCAAACATTTTTGTTTTAAACCGACTTTTATTTAAAAATATTCATATCTATAGAATTTAGTATTTAGTATTACATTCTTGTATTAAAAGCATTTTATTTAAAAATACTTTATAATGTCACTATTTGGCTTGTATCTTTAATGTTCCGTTTTCAATATTCAGGAATTAACGAGGACCGACTTCACAACATTCGATAACTCTCAAATGCCAAAGACAGATCTATCTAGATTTGGCATCACATTTACGATGTTACATCACTTTAGTTATAGAGTGTCTGCACCCTTATAAAATTTCTAAACTGCTTCAAAATGAAAACATTTCATCTCTGGTCAGATATATCTTGCACCAGGGTCATATAAAAGGTGACATTGATAGGTTCGAAACTCGATTTGCTGATCCTTTCATCCAGTAATCTAAACCCCCTTCAGACTACAAAAAAATAAGAAAGAAGAAATACAGTATATTTTCTGGTAAAATAGGCTTATTCAAAAGAGAATTAATTTATGTTCAAGATAGAATATATTTTAACCCTTTGAACTCTAAATTTACCTCTCTCGCTATTCTAGACGGTGTATCACTTTGGTGTTTTATTTATTTGTGTATTTTTATATTTTGATTTTTGAAAAATAGACAAAGAATAGTAAGAAAATGTAGATAACTTTTTCCCTAAAATCGAATTTAAATATATAATAATTTGTTCTTATGAGCAATAAGCAAGTTCTTACGTTAGATGAATAGTTTTGCACATATTACTTTTCCGAGTGCAAAGGTTTATACATTTGATTGGAACCATTTATTTTAATAACGCATGCTTTTGTGTTCATAAGCATATAATTATTGGGTGATTGAATATATTTATCCAAAAAAGAGGAATTTAACGTAAAATAATGTAGTACCATCGGAAATTTTATACTCATTCCCAATTAAAGTCTAATATATGATCCAGAAGACGAATAATGCATAGACGCTGAAGAATCTACATGAAAATATGAATACATGAAAATATGAAATGAATACATGAAAATATGAAATGAATACATGAAAATATGAAATGAATACATGAAAATATACACTTGCGAGCTATCGCACATCTTAAAATTATAAAAATGTTTTATTTTGACAATAACTAACTAAATTTAGTTAGTTTTCAACCTACATACGCAGTAATTTTTGTAAACTGTAAGAATAAATTCGAGTTTCTCAATCTTTCAGCAGAATTGAAATGCATTCTATATGCATAATTTGTGTCCAAACATTCCGTAATCTGGTCAAACGAGGAGGTCTCTAAAGGTAGCTATTACGTACAAGATATAATAATACTAAATATAAAATAATATTGAAGATATATTTAATATTTTCAGACTTACATAAATTGAAACTTTTGACCGATATAAAATATACAAACTGAGAGATAAAATGAAAATTTTGACCGATAAAATTATACAAACTGAGATAAAACCATTTCCTATTCTCTGGAGAAATTGAAAATATATTATATTAATTTTATCTTATCAAATACAAATGTTTAATTAAAATGCCATCTTCTATGTATATGACCATAAATTCAGCACATTTCAAGTCATTCATGCAAATCATTATTTTGTTCAATATTTGCTGCATGTTGTACTTTTAATGGACTTCGTATGAAATCTTTTAAAGATGATATTTTGAAATATTTTACAAATGAATCCGCAACAATGTGAAATGATATAAATTGGAATTTCCTGAATAGGAAACTTTCAAACATAGAGTAAAACTAAACTTTTAACTATTTCCAAACATATAATTATTCCACGTCCCGTAGGATGCTATACTATAATAGCATATTGACCTGCTATTCCAACACGCCCTGCTATCAAACAGTAATGGGTTCTAATGGCAGGAAGAAAAGGCATGCTGTGAATGCAAATCCGACCCTCTGTTAGACGTCTGGTGCTGGCATACGAAGAGATAAGGTTCACCATTAACTCTTGCAGATAATTTCTGATGGCAGATAAAGACTCTGCTCCAGCTGCTACTGTTTGTCCCCTGATTACTTGGTTCACCACACATGATGACCTTTGGGACAGTCGAAGTAAATCGATTGAATTTGTTCGCTGTTAGTAATAGTAAAGATCAGAGGTTAAGGTTGCAAAAATTTTGGTTAAATTCTCGTGGAACTTATCATTTAACTTTTTTTTTACTTCAATAAATTTTGATCTGAAATTTTATGACAAATTAAGGAATCTTCAACGGCTTGGAATCATTTTATTTATTTATTTATTTGCTTCAATACAATCAAATTGCTTTATACTGATCAAAATACTGATCGTCGTTTTGTTGGTTTTGTGATGGGTTTCGGCTACTGATCGTGGAATCTGATAAATAAAGGGTCTCCGAGGGTTCGAACATAATTTAACTTTTCTTTTTCTATTTCAGTAAGTTTTATTGTGGAATCTTGCAAAGAATAAAAAAGCCTTAGATGGTTCAGCTATCATTTAACTTTTTTTTTTACTTCAATAATGGCTGACCCTGGAATATTGTGAGGAATAAAGAAGCTTCCAGTGATTCTGCTGTTTTATACTTAGTGGATTTTTTTAATGACATTTAAGATTGGGATAAAAAAATTGCTTCAAACTGTGATGTGATTACCAGATGGTAAAAAAACACATACCACATTTAATGAGACTTCAAAAATTTCAGAAGAAATATGAAACAAGTAATAAAATGTTTTAAAAAAATTCAATTCCTACTTAGGTCAACAAAGAAATTTTTTATTTTATTTAATTTTCATTAAATAATTATCGGAAAAATTTATTAAATATCAAAATATTATTGATTTTTGCAAGAATTGAACTCGCATTCTTCATCTTCAAGTGAAAAATGCTAAGATTCTCTCCTTTTATCGATTGAATTACTGCCTGTTGATTACAATTTGCCTTACAAACTGCTCAAACTCTATTTAAAGAACTAAAGATTAATTAAATTAAATTAATGAATTAACATTTGAAAAAAACTGCATTAACATCAAGTGTCATGCACTTCAAGTTTTAAAAAATGTATTTGAATTTGAATGGATGAATAAAAAATATTTTATTAACAATTGAAAATTTGAAGAAAATATATAAATAAATACATATATAGAGAGAGTGAACCAATTGTAGAAGTTGAAACAATAATAACATTGTTGCAGAATATTCAATATTCATAGCATTCTTTAATCCTTTCTTAAATATAGATTTAAATTAGGCTCAGTGATTTCTCACATCACACGTTCTATTTTTATCTACAACACTATATTCTATAATTTTTTTAGTAAAATGTGTAAAAAAATGTATTTATTGTTCATATTATTTCGACAATTTTTTAAAATCCTATCCAGCATTTTTTTATAAATTATTTCTATTTTAAATATTTAACATTTAAAAAATAATCGTGCAGTTAAAAATAACATAAATAGTCACTCACTCAGATGATAATAACAATTCTCCATTTTTAAAGAGAATCAATTCAGCAAGTTAAAGGTATTTTACATCAAACCACTAAAGTAATATACAACATAAAAAATAATAAAGAATAAAGTAAATAAAAAGTAGAGAGTAATGATTTTGGGACCGTCAGTCTGAGAAATCGGAATCGTCATTTCCTGCCTTTTGCAATGAGGGTAATTAAATCAAAACGTCAATATTTTCATGTCTTGAAGATCTTTGAAAGATGTTGAAAGATAGCAAAACCACTGCTAACTAATTTCAAAGAATAATTCAATACATACTTAAATGAGCTGAAAAAATGCTCGCTCTTAACAGAAGATTAACCTTCATTTAGGGTAAAAATTAGGAAATATAGCAGAAGAGAGCCGGCTATAGATCTCTTAAGGAATATTTTAGGGAATCGAATGGTCTCAACAGCAGACTAACAATATATTAAATAAAAGTTCATGTGCTATTTAAATTTTGGAGCTTTATTTATAGAAACATTTATTGAATTTCAATGATAAAAAATATTTGCAATAAAAATCTCTCATTCAGTTTAAGTTCAAATATTTAGGTGTTTTAATTGTATATGAGGAAGTTTGGTTCAATAAAATCATTAACTTAAATGCTAATTTATGAAATTGATTCATTAAGTAAGAGTGAATGATAAATGTTTCTATTCTTGATCGGTTATCAACCTGCTAAATTAAGTCATTTTTTATGAGTACTTCATTTCGCTATGAGGCACTTATGCAATAAAATACTTGGTATCTTTTGAAAATAACCTTCATTTCCGTTACTCATAAAAAATTTAATTGAATGCATTTTCCAGGCAGGATTTTAATATCTTACCATAGCAATTGTTGTTCGCGTCAGTGATTGATAAACTAAAGGGTTTTGACAAAAAAATGATCAATTATTGAGCCAATTTTCAAAATTTTTAATATACGATTTAAGTTTGTAAATGCTTGTAATGAAATGTTTAAACCTTTATTTTGAAAAATTCTGAAGGAGAAATAAATAATTGTTCTAAAATAATTCTAATTTATGTAATATGAAAGAAAAAAAGTTTGTTGAAATTGATAGGAATTTTTTAAATAATTACTATTTAAAAACCCTTAGAGTTTCATGCTATGTTAGAAGAGAATCCTTTCAAAATTTCACATTGAATCATTTTACAAACAATATACACTGCTAACAAAATCAAAATATTTTCTATCTCTGCATCCCTTTGAAATTGCGATGCATTCTTTGAAATTTCCCCTAGGAGTTATATGAAGAAAGCAAGAAAAAATTCTTTTTCTACAATGTAGAATTTTGTGAAATGAATAAAATCCCTTTTTGTTATATTTTGTTCAATACAATGTAAAATAAGTAAAATGTATCCCGAAAAGATTGCTATTTTCATAAATCTCGTCGCCGAATCCCAACATATAAGATTCAAGGAAATCAAAATTGGGAAGTACGTATTGATTATCAACTTAAATATTTTTGTCATAGAGAATTCGATGACAAATATACTGAGATGATAAACATAGATAGTTTCTAGTTTATAAATATTAAGTATTTTGAGCCAGGTACTTTGATATATATCAAAATATTTTCAGAATGTAATGCTCAAACTTCTTTTGCTAAGATAAAAGATTTTTGGCTGGGGAATTTACATGTATTTTAAATATTTGAGTTATATTGGATTCAAAAACAATTTTCTTGTGTTTGTTTTTGAAAATTTCTCCATGCAACTTCTACTGAAAAGGCTATGAGCATTTGATAGAAATAAGAATGGTTGCAAATGCAGAGATCCCGTGTATCTAAAATATTCTCTCCGCCGATGTACTTTTAAAAGTTTCATTTTCTAAATAATCGAATGTATTGAAATGTTGTTAATGTCGGATTTCAATAAATTAATCGTTGACAGTAGACATAGCTATAAATATTGTTTATGGAACACTTAACTTTTGATCCACTGATTTGCTGTATTTTTTAAACTATTTTTTTCAGCATTTAATTGATATCTGTTCTAAATGGGTTAGTAAGAGTTTCTCAATGAATTTAACAGAAAATTTATTATGAGTATTTGGCATTCAAAAAGGATTTATACAATACATCCCAGAAATTATTCTTTGGGGACTTTTTCATTTGACAAGGAGTCTTGGCTTCTGGATACCTCAATTATGTAAATTGAAGAAAGGTAGAAAAATTCGGAATGAAGAAACACATCTATAAAATTCGAAGTGTTTATAAAGACAAATATATTATTGTTGTAAACATACTTGTGCAGAAAACATAAGATTCTTAACACGGTATTTAAGACATGATATTAAGAAATAATAAAATAATATCTAAAACTGGTCAATAAAATAAATGGACTATTATTTGAATTTCAATTGAATGTACAATTATTATATTAGCTTCATCATCCTGGATGTCAGTAAAAACTCAAGACTATTTAAAATCAACGAACTTTTTAAAAAAGATCTTATCGACAAATAGTTGGTTTCTATTTGGTGATCTAAAAATATATTAACAAATACGTCTGAATGTCGTCCATTAAAGATCATTACAACATATGAATGAAAAACATTTTTTCTGTAATGATTTTCAAACCCACTGCCATAAATTTTCAACCCATATCAAATTACTAAATAAATGAAAATAACATTAACAGGTAATATAAATACATTAGAATTCATCAGAGAAAAGTACACTTCATCTTCCCTATTACTACGATTTACGAAATAAAATCTTCTCTAATTCCATTTCCTGTGTGAAGAATGCTACATAGTATCTCTTATGTATGCAAGCAACATTCAAAGTGATTAAGGGTGGTCTGCCAAAAATCTACCACAACGACGTTGATAATTGTAAATTAACTAGAATACTGAGATTATTGTATAATAATAATTACATAGTAGAAAATATAATGTGATACATGCTTTACAGTTTTTGAATTTCTGATTACTTGCGTAAACATTGCGCTACATTTGTTCGTTTGTGAAATAGGTTTTTTTTTTAAGATTTCAAGATTTAAATTAATAGTTCGAACTCACAAAAATTAATTGTTTCATCTCAAGCAATTTGAATTTGTACAAATTTAAGTTTTGCATCAAAGATGGTCAACTATGGAGCATGGTTTACTATTCAAAAAATGATTTATTTACTATAATTTCGAAAAATATTTGCCAATTTTATTAAAACGTATTAATTATTATGTCGTTGTTACTTATGGCAATTTACAAGTCCACTATCAGAAAGCTGTCAGCGATATAAGCCTAAATTAGCTTTCCCTGTTTTTTCATTAGCGCAACAAGGGCCAAGAGTAAGATTTAGCTACTTCACATTCACTTGCACAACCCCTTTTTACAGGGGGGGGGGGACATTCGCAGTACTCACAGATACAATAACAACCATGCCCGAACCGGGACGCCCGGATCACGTGGAAGATACGCTATCCCTCTGCCAGGACGCTGGAAATAAATATTATTAAATACTAAACACGCGAATGAGGCCATAGAAATTACATTATTTTTTGGTTTTTCTTGTCAGAATTAAAGCAATCTGTAATATTTATTTATAATTTTTAAGACATTTGGAAAAGAATTTTACTTAAATTATAACTAACATTCATATTATATTTTACTTTTGTGCGTTAATACAAAGAAACGATCTTTGATGCAGACAATAATACGACAGATTAATTTATTCTAAAATTCTATCGGGAATGTTTTTTGAGCATCAGTTTCATGTTTGTGTTTCCTTTTTTATGTAAAATATAAATAACTATTTTACAATCAGATGATGTTAAATTTTATCGTGAATCGAAAGCAGAAGACATTAAAAATCTTTGAAGCTTTGTTTTGAATTTATTTCTATCCACATGGCTACTTCTGAACATTTAATTCTTCGAAAAGATTTAGTAGTCACTGTAAGAGAATTAAGACAATCAATGGAATGAGCCTATCAACGATTGAATATGACCAAACAAAACTAAAATCTAATTTAAAATCTTTATTCAATTCGTACAAAAATTTCAACTTGTGTTAATTTACACTTTTTTTTTGTGATGTAATGTGTCCTTGCGGAGAAATTAAAATTTGTGTGGGGTATTAGATAGGACTTAATTAAAGGTGAGTTATGTTCTCATCAAGAAACGCTTTTAATTATAACCTCGTACTAAATTAGCAATTATCTCTAGTACTTTCAAGGAAATTAATAATTTTCCCGTGTTTGATCTTGCCGGATTTTAATAATTATCTAGCCACTGGTAATCAATACATCAAACATTTTTTTCGTTGTTTTGCAGAAAAAGAATCAATTTTTATTGAAAGTGATTATTTATGACATTATGAATTTATCTCATGAAAATGGCTTGAAGTTTGGAATTATTTTTGCTTATGTACAGCCATTTTTGTTTATGATAAGACATATTTAATGGAAATTATTTTATTTTTTCATAATAATTTAACTTTGAATCACATTTAAATGATGATATATCTGCAATGCTATGCAGATAATATATATATCAGCCAATCATATGTTATATTTTATGATATAATTTTTAAATCTTTAGTTAAACTTTTGTTTCCTGATATTTATATTATGAGCATATAAAATAGTCTTTTTAGGATTTTAATCATTATTTCTATTTTGAAGAATTAATTGAATTTGCAATAAATGGCAGTTCACCTTGTTAAGGCATCCAAGCACTTTAAAAATACTGGTTATCAACCCCATTGGCGAATATTTTTACTATTTTTATTATTTTGTGTATTTCACACTTTCTTCCTTCCAAAACAGTTTCTCTTTCCTAGGAAAAAGGAAGGCCTGACCTATCATTCAGGTTACCCATTTTTCAGCTAAAATTTGTCTTTAACTTCGAGTTTCTCAAAACTTTTATTTTGATAAAAATTCTTCTATCGTTAACATGATAACTCAAAAACTAATAAAAGTATTCACATAAAAAGTTCAACATGTGTTTTAAATAATAGAGGCAATGAAATGAACCAAAATTTTTATTGTTGGTAAGATTATTTTTCGTTTTTAGGATTTTTTGAAAAATTAAGTTGTGAATTTATGGAAAAAATGTATATATTCATATATTTTTACCCATAACTTTTTGAATCTGAAGATTTTTCTTAGATTTTGGTTCATTTCCTTCATCATTAGATTCTATAACTTGTGTACAAAGAAAAATAAGATTGCTGCATTACAATTTTGTGTAGAGTGTGAACCGTTTTGGTTAAATTTCGTTAGAATTTACTACAAATTTTCCTATTTCTCAAAATATATTATATTTTCAAATAATTTTGTTGTATTTATAGTATTTTGTATTATAATTGACAATGCATCTAAAAGCCATAATTTTAAATAGTTTTTGAAAAATCCAATTTTTCAAAAAAAATTCCTTTCAAACGTAGTCGGTTACCTTAATATGATTTATATCAGGCGTGAAAAAGGCGAAAATAGATCATTCGAATATCCTTCACTATATAAATTCAAAATAAACTCTAAAGAAAGCTTAAAATTTCTGCAACGATGCATAATGTTTGAAGTTTAATTTAGTTATATTAACATTCCGCTTTAAAACAATACTGGGGCTATTTTGAGACGTAACATAGTCTGATGAAATGGACGACATTACCTCTCTAAGTTTCCATACACAGTTGCAGGACGTTTGAACCCGACTGATATAACGTGAACCAGGCAGCTTATACGACGTTCTTACGGTAGAATAAGGTCTCGAACCTGAAAACCGTTTGGTTCCGAAGCCAACAGTCTTTACCTTACCAGCAGTCTACAGTTATCATTTTAATATTCGAAAGAAGATTGGCCGGGAACGAAATTACATACATAAATAGCGAATAAATTGCTAAGCATGTTCTTTCTCATTTGTTCCTCTTTTAGTATTTTAAAGGAAAAATGCATAAGCACAAAAATAGATTTATCACAATATTTGAAATCTGAAAACAAAAATTACAGATTAAAAAAACTATTTTCTTCAACACTCTGGTTTTAATACAACAAGTAATTTATCGCCGAGCAGACGAGACATGAAAACAAGAAACGTCCTTCATCGTGTATGCAATTTTACCACTTAGCACCAAATTTTATAATGAAGCAATAAGAGATATGAGGCCCTTCTTCTGAATAGGCAGTTTCAGTTTTGAGACAAGCACGATAAAATTACAATTAACACCATCACGATTCAATTCCTCTTGAGATTTCCATGCTTTTATAGATCCCAGGAGGCGGGCCGAGAACCTACCGACCCAATCAGGCGTATCCCAGTTCCTATTGGATGGATAGTTAAAAGTCTAAAAGTTTCCAGTATTTTCTATTTTGTCGACAAATCCAACAAACTTATGTGAAGTGGCCAAATAATCGGCAAGTTTGATGCGTAATTCCTGGTATTACTGGCATGGCACTCGATAGCACTCATTACAGATGATTTTAAAGTGGTCTTTCTGGTAGAATTAATCATGATGGGAAGTGACACAAGCTACCCATTACAGGCTTGTAACAATATTATGATGAGATACCACAGCTTTGAAAATTGCACTTTTTAAAAATTTTCAACTGTGTAAGGTTTAAGCAACTTGCATTTTATATCTCACGTACACAAGCAAAACCACTAGATAATATTATATTCTTTGAAATTATAAAAAATTACTGATTTCCCTTCGTATTGATTTTCGCCGAAATAAACGAAGCATTGAACTAGAAATATCTTCTTTGTTAATTAGATAATGATTAAAAAAATAAATGTTATGGAATGTGCATCGACTCATCGAGTTAATAACAAGTTTAACACGAATTATTTCTTATAAAATACTACAGATTTTGAATGAATTATATTAACGTTGATTAGTTTTATGAGGAAATAATTGAACAAATGTCTGTACAAATAATTATTTTAATAGTAATAAACAAAAGTCAGACAAATTAATGCTCCATTTGCGACGCATTTTGTGAATTATTAATTAAGAATTTTCCTTGCTTATGTCTTGCTTATGAATGATAGAAACTGCACTAAAAAATTTTTCCGCCATAATTATGAAAGAATTTATCAGACAACCCTTCATTAATATGCCATTTAGTATTAACTAATTAAAACATTTTCAATAACATATTATCATTACTTTTTTATAAACAAACACGAAACGTTACTTTCATTAAAATAGTTAAATCCTTAATTACACATAAAATTATTCTTATGTTAGCAAATAAGTTATTTTTAGTGCTTACCAGCTTGCATGAATTAATAAATTAATATCACATAAATGATTTTCGAACATAAATTTTGATTTAAAGCTAAGACATTTGCTTTATATACAATAATTAAATCTTAATTAAATTATAAGCATGATTCATTATGAGTTATTAGTCTACTACTTATAACAAAAGATGATATTTAGCCCTGATAACATTTGAATTTTTTTGATGTAAAAAGAATTTAGTGTGCAATTAAATTAGAGAATTACATTACTACTGTTGTCAATTGGGCTTAGAAATTATATATTGTTGACAAATCAATGTGTTTTTGTATTTTCCTGTTTAGATTGGATTGCTTTAGCATTTTATTTTGAGGATTTTAGTTTATAGATGTATGTTTAAATTGTTTGTATAACAATAATCTTTAAATAAGCTTTAACTAATTTTTAATAATCTTTAACTAATTTTATTAAAAAAATTACATCTAATTATTCATTACAAGTGTCATTTACAAAGTTTCCTTGAATTATTTCCTTGTCTGATATTGCAGGAATATTCACCTACGTTAGTGTAAAGCTGATTTTGATGTGAATCATTTCGAAATAAATGTACCCGTTGGATAAAGCATTTTTATTTCAAAAGTAGCTGGCTGGAAACTCGTTTATACTTCCCAACATATAGCATGCTAATTTCCTTTTTCTGAAATTAAATAATTACTTTGGCAACCATAGCTGTGCTTTTAAAATTTAGATTGTTGAATGACGATGTTTAATTTTTTTAATACTGAGGTGGCAGATCCCACAAATAAAATATTTGTATTTTGAATCATAAATTAATATGATTTTGAGTTATAGCCCAGATTGGCTTCATAAAATCAAACCTAATTACAACAGCTAAAAAAAAAAAAAAAAAAAATCCCACAAAATAATTATTGAATATAAACTGAAAAAATTCTTATGAATAAAGCCTTAATTTATAAATCTTATCTTTAGCCAATTATAAAAAATTGCTAAGAAAAAACTAATGAATGGTAATATTGTATTGCTTTTAAGTATTTATTTAGTCCATCAGATTATACAACTTATGAGGAAATAGTGATTTTATACTTGATTGTTATCAAAAGGAAGGGATAATTCAATGTTTTCTTTAGTTCCATGAATTCAAATTAGTAATTACTATTCAATTTTAATTTTAGAATCACTTATTGTTCAGTGTCTGTGAACAGGAAGTTTGCCAATTGAAGATATTGATACACTTAAAACAACAGAAATGATGGGCAATACGTGATGCGAAAAAGAAGCCTTAATATGGTTGGAGCTACCAAGGCCACTCACATTAAAATTTATTGACGTAATTAGTTTTATTAGAATCTTTTAAAAGTTTGTACAATAAAACGATGCAACCAGATATCAAATTATAGTGTATTTTTTAGGATAATATATGGTAATCCGGGGAAGGCATAGTGACTACGTATACTTACATAAAATTTCCTGAGCATTTAAAACTGAATTTAAATTACAATTTTCTTTTTCTACTGAAACAAATCCACAATTAGTCTATTCTTCGCCATTAGTAATATCTGCTTTTAAAACAACTCCCCAATTATATTTAAGAATTCTCTATGCATATATGAAGAACTGCTTTTCTAAAATATTCATGACTGCATAAAGCTTTCAGATAACTTTGATTAATGAGCTGTCTGCAAGAATTTTGAACTTATTTTTTTGCTCTTAAGTTGTAAATTACCGCTGGCGAATTAATACCTTTTGACAATATTTAATGTTAATATTTTAAATTATATCCATCATCTTCATAGATTAATCTAATATTCATAGCCTTTTGCTTAGGGTGTAGTCAAAAATAAGTTCAATATTCTCAAAGTTTATTTCAAAAATAAATTGTATTGAAAAATTTAAGATGTTTCAAAATGTGTCAACTAAAATATTTCGAATAAAAACTGATAGATGGTCATAATTAGAGCAATATTGATCATTAATAAAATTGCTACTGGTAATAATTACGTCTCGAATTCAAATATCCGTATATACCTGCTTTTTCAGAGAGTTAACTATAATGCCTAATTAATTAACGGGGCCTCTGATAATTATTTTAATTGTATATTGAGTTAATTTCTTACTACCCATTTACATAAATAATTCCTGTACGTTTCAATAAATAATGATTTACAATTGTCGCATCAATTAATATATCGTTTCTCTTTATTCACATTTATTTCTACGAAAGTTTCATTTCTTCATAATGTCGATAGAGCATTTTAAATTTCAAAAATTAAAAAAACTTAGAATTTTGAAAAGAATGCTGATCTATTTTTTCAGGTATTTAAAGAATAAAAATCAATATAAGTTAAAAGTTATAAAAAATTGAGAATACAATACACGATATTTATTCAGCTTAGCCTATTTACGGTTTTTATTGATCTTTGAATAGTGCTGTTATTTTTTTTATCAAGACTTTGATTAATTGTATTAATACATAGAATCTCATTCTTCTTCAATTTTTTTCAATTTCCTATAGTCCCCTATTTTGCTTCAATGAAAATAAAGTGTTGAGTAAGGCTTTAATTTACTTAGAACATCTCGTACTTAGCCTGAAACTTTTATTAATTTGAGGCACTCAAACGCAGTTTATACTTCTGATTTAATTTGTTATCATACTTGTTCTTATTACTTGTTTAATTCAATATACATCAGAAAGAAAGAAATTGATGCATGCATGCAGAGGACTGCAATATATATAGATTAATTTTTTTTTCTTTTTTTGTATATGAATAGAAATCCTCACAAATACATTACAGTTTATTCCTTCAGTTTCATATTTCATTTAAAGCTTCCTTGCAGTCAGAGGAAAATTCTACCAGTTTTCCATAGTCTAATACATATACTTTTAAAATTGTTAAATTTCTTTTACATCTGGAATTTCCCATGTTATTGAAACCAAATACCTTTCAGAGGATTCTGTGAACTCATAAAATGGGTTTATTCACGTTCATTTTTCTGTCTGATTAATTTAATGAAGTTTCAGATTTAAGTTCTCATACCCACAAAAGTTTTGCATCTGCTTTTGATCTCTGAGATATAAAGGTGTTTACTTGCGAGAAAATCCAAATATTTTATGGGATTTTTGTCACCGAACTGAAAAATAGATTTCACTTACCTGAGAGAGATTTCTTTGGTTGACATTGTTTGAACTGATTTGAAGCATTCAAGTCTGTACAAAGTGAGATTTAATTTATCATAAAATCATTTTTCGATATTTTATTTATCAGTTTTTAAAAAAAAATATCAAAGCTTTTGTCGTTTAAATTGCGAGGGACATGCAATTCATTTTATATTTAGTTACTGCGAATTTGGGTATATTTAATTTCAAATTTCTTATGAATTATTTAACAATTTCATTTAACTTGTACAATTTCATGCTCGTAAAAACTGAGCTTAGTAAAAGATTTCACTCTCTGCGTACTGTAAATATAACATTTTTTGTACATGAATTTTCTCGATGACATTAGATTTAGAATTTTTAGAAGTTAATTATCGGCTCTTTATTCAACGTATAGTATAAAATTCAAAATTTAGATATCTTTAAATATTTAATTTAAAGTGTAATTAAAAAAACAACTAGATTAAATCCATGGGACACTTGAAAAATTCAAAGATAATTATTATTAAAGCACGTGCCGTATCAAGCACGTGAAATTCTACCGGTACATATATACAATCGAGCTTCAATTTCCTTCTAAGTGTTAATTAAAAAATAGAGTCAGTGAGAAGTCCGACACAATTTCTTCCGATAAAGTCTTGTGAAATCTTTTCAGTTGAAGCTTTGTTACTTATGATTTAATTTATAAGGATTCAACTATCAACAAAGTGGTGTTCATTGAATCCCTATAACTAACTAACTTGTTTACTAGCTTGTAACTAAGCTGACTATTTCCTGATGTGTGGGATAACATTAGTTTTCTTCACGAAAACTTTTGTTTGATTTTTTTCAATTCAATGCTTTTCCAACTTGAGAAATAAAGCATTCTTCACTCTCCGAATTTTTCAAATATAATCTACTTCAATTTTATTGTATTCCGATCTGTGAAGACATATACTAAGGGCGCTGAAAGCAGTTCGTGAATTTGTGAATTCATTTTAAAAATTCCATTATATCGGATGACATTTTATTTTAATCAAAGTGCTTTATTCTAGAAACATACGCATGAAGGTGATTATGCATATAAAGATGAAAGATTTCATTCGTAATTATAATAGTTCAATAATTAGACTTGATTAAAACTAATATGGGAAACAAATACAATTCGTTGCCCAAATATCAGTAATATGCATGTATATTGACATTATGTGTAGTTTCTGTATTGTTTTAATGAATTGCAAATATGGAGTTATTTAAATTTCTTGTCATACGTTGCTTACCTAATTTGAAGGAATATCGAACTTCTAATATTAACAGGAACTAGAAGTTTTGAAGATATGTATATATAAATAACTTAACAGTGTTTTTTTCGGTCTAGAGGTTGTATTTCTAGGACTGGTTTTAAGTTGTAAAGCGGAATAAACTTTATTATGCAGTTTCGGCTTCTGTTCTTATCTGAATCTCTTCATATTGTTACAAACCTATAACTTTGCTTTCCAGCAAGAATAGTGCCTTCGTAAGAAGGATCTTTTTTCGATAAGCCCTGCGGGTGCTGATCAGGTGTTGCATCAGAGATCCCAGACAATCTGGAGACAAACTTGGAGGCTATTTGGCGATGGGTTTTGTGACTTTGGCAACAAAATGGATAATGCTGTTAACTTCGAGAATCTTAACGATCCGTTCATTAGGCGCTGAGATAAGGCTAATTGGTCTAGAAGTTTCTAGACCTGCCTCCCGGGAACTATAAAAGGCCGGCATTCTCAAGAATGTAAACATATAGTTGAAAAATGCTCGATATGTTTTAAATATATCAAAAAATGAAATCATATCTCTTCAAATCAAAATTTCTTCAAAATTACTGTTATGACCGAAAGAGAACAGAATGCAAAAATACATTCATTTCAAAAAATAAATTTATAAATTAAATATTTAGATAGAATATGCCCTTGTAAATAGTTTTCTTTTATTAATTTTTTTTTCCATATACTCTCATAGAAAATAAATAATTGCCAGCTTTAGTTTTCGAAAATAAACTTAGCCTTGAAATGTAAAAACAAATTCAAATAATTTCACGAATACCATATTTGGTACTAACAAAAGCGTTTTGCAGTATTGAAAATATTTGTAAGGTATTATTATTGTTTAATATAAGAACTATATCAGGTTTTTTAAATCGACCAGAATTAGTATATATTACGACAGCAAGGGAATCATTATTTAACTATAATATACCCAAACAGATAAAAATGCAAGGTTAAATATTAAAAACGAATGATCTTAGCTGAGGAAATTCTGCATTCAAATTCAGGTAGAGAACTGCTTTAGAAATTAGCTATTAATACATGAATGCATAATACAAATAAAAGTATTTAAGAATGTCAGCATAAATATTCCAAATTTTTTATCAATATTTACCCTTTAGGGAGTCGACGCAAAAGTTCTAATTTTTGTGAAACCAGTATTCAGAGACACAAATGAAATCCGACGGTATAATTCCATTTTTCAGATTTCTACTTCACTGTGAAGTAAGAGCATTTGATCAATTTTGCACTCTTAAGTATCAATTTAATTTTGCACTCTTAAATATAAATTTAATTTTGCACTCTTAAATATAAATTTAATTTTACACTTGCAAATATACCTTGAACCTTTGGTGAACTGAGATCTTGAACTAAACAATGTAACTAAATGTACTCCAATTGCAACTAAACCTCCTGATGATTTTTAAAATTTACGTTCTCGATAATTCTAAATTCAGATAAGCTTCATAATTCCAAAATTAAACGAGGAAATTATTCTACATGTTTAGTGCATGCAACTGGAAGAGGAAAATAAGTTTAAAGTTCTATGGGAAATGGAAAGTAAGATTAAAGAACATTTCTTTAACCAGTAAAAGACTTCTGAATGTGAAATAAGCTAAGAAAGTATAGTTAAAATTTTGATGAATATCTAAATGTCTACTTTTACTGCATTAACCTGACCATTCATTGAAAAAAGTAACATTATCAAGAATGAAAAAAAAAAAAAAAAAACTTTAATTTATAAAAAAATGTATCAAGAATAAAATGAAGTCTCTTTTCTTTCGACATTCAATTAATTCGTTTTTATATCATTTTATGTAAGGTCAAGGAGAACTGATCTCCAGAACTGAAAGTAATTTTCCGCATGGTCGATCCATCTTCAAAAATGTATTCAGCATAGAATGAAGGTTTCAAATATCATTATTAATTAAATACTTAAAATGCTGTGAGGTAGATTACATTTCGAAAGTTTTTTTTTATCACACTACTGATTAAAGTTAATACTTAATCGACATACTCAACATTTCAAGGATGAAAGGAATTTTCTTCTTAGTAATAAAATCTCACGAAAAAGATGATTTTATTTGGAAAAAGGATCGAATAAAAACTAAATTAAGGATAAAGCTGTATACAAATGGAATTTAATTATTATTACACTTTCATAATTATATATACAGATAGCAAAAAAGTAAAGAAAATTAATATACATCTAACTTTATTGCATGTTCTTTTTAGGTGCGAATTTTTGGATTGAAAATTTGATTGTTTAAAAGATGTCAATTTTTGATTAATAATAATTTTTTTTGCTATTGAATTTAAGGGTTAATCTTTGAATTTACAAAACAAATCATTTCTAATAATCTACTCTCCCCTCTAATTGAATAGTGCTTGTCCATTTAACGAACATTAAAATTTATTCATTCAGAACAAATTTATTTAACTGATATTTTCTGCTAAGTATTTGGTACTGGATACAGTAAAATATTATCTTTCCTTGATAATTCCTAAAATCAAGTCATTCCGACACATAGATCATCATTAGCTGGCACGTGGTTAAGTCCTAAGGATAGTCACCAGCCATGGTACAACCCTTCCCTAAGGAAGTACTTCTCGTCATCTATGGGAGGAGTCAGATCCCCTACCTATTTATGTACCCAGCAGGGGGCTAGATTTAATCACCATACCAGAAACATCTCAACCTATTTTTTAGCGTCCTTAACAGGTAATCCAAAAGTATAACGTGCTTTACGATGATGTGCAAAATTTCTGTATTCATTTTATGTGAGTAGAATTTGAAAGAATTAATATTCACGTTTTAGGCATCAACAACATTTTACACCTCACTAACTAACAGACAAATTGTTTTTTGTTTTTCTCTTTTCGCTGACTTAATCCTGAAATTCATCGATAATTGATTATGTGAAAGCTTTTACACTTAAATAGATTTAAACCCAGTTAGAAATATTAATAAATATAAGCTCAAAACAGTATTTTTATAAACTTTCGAATTCCAATTATTTTTGTGTGAAAATGTGATAACTTTTAATATAAAGCTTCTTTTACACAATACTTTTTCACAACCAAATATTTGAAAGAAAAAGCGTTTTATTACTTCTTTATTAATAGTTTTTTATAATCCTTTTAAGTATTTCCCTATTATTATTAGTTTTTTATAATAGTTTGTTACTTTAGATATTATTGTTATCTAAAAATTACGCCATTTAAGGGAATGACAATTGTCCTCTTAGTCTTTCATTCAGAAAATTATTTATTGTATTTCTATTAAGATTATTATTCAGAAAATTATTCATTGTATTTCTATTTCTGTGGAAAAAATTTAATTTCCTAATTGATTGTTTAGGGTTCAGAATTATTCAAAACTCTAAAACTGAAGCTGCACTGTAGAAATTGCCGTCTCGTAATATTTGATTCCTCGTTTTAAAATCTGAGTTGCAATTAGCAAAGACCTAAATTATTCAAAGCAATTTTCAGCAGTACACATCAATTTTTGCTTAACGGATACGAAATACAGTATATATTGCCCTGGATATAAATAAACGAAGCAAAGTGAAAAAAGAATGAAAATAAACGGGATAATTTCTCTTCCAAACAATGGTCATTTGTACAACTTAACCGAAACGAATAACTGCCCAACAATACATTTTCACAAAAGAATAAAATCAGAAGTTTCTTCTGACAAAATGAATCTTCCTTAATTAGTCGCAAACAAGGCAGAAAATAAAGAAATTCAAACGTTAAATCTACAGACTGAGAGGTTTCCAACTTTTCTTTTTTCAAAACACAGTCTCCCAATTATTTGCTTTCAGCTATGTAATAACCTTCAACTATATATTTGAGCTTTGTGCTATTTGTATATAGCTTTTATATACTGTATAGCACCTTTTTATCTAGACCTGCGATTGACGTTTGTGATACTCGATGACAAGGAAACTTAACTTATTATTAAGAAAAAATTACCTATTCGATTTCTTCATACAGCATAAAAGAGAATGTAATCTAGAAAAAAATCAAACGTAAAATTACCATAAATTGAAAATAAATATTTTTACATAGACAAACCAGCTGACGAAATCAACGAGTTAGTGTAGTAACTTTTGAGGTAAAGGCCCTGAGCACCCTAGAGCAGAAGTCTGACTTCCAATCCATATGAAGATGAAATACACTTGCTTGTACAACCCTATTTTTACAGAGGGACTCTTTCGCACACCTCACCTCAGATGACGAACAACCATGTCCGAATCAGGGCTCGAACGCTGGACGTCCAGATCACGGGGAAGACGCGAAATCCCTAGGTCATGACGCCAGATTTGGCCATTCTTAGCATTGTATCCTCCATTATTTCACCGTTAAATATGTAGACCTAAATGAAACACAACTTTGCTTAATTATCCAATAGAAAATAAGAATAACTAACTTGCGTATAGTTATTTACTAAATTTGTATACAAGGTGGCCAGAAATAAAACACCCCTACTCTGACCTCCATGGATATCGAACTACTCAGTGTAAAGGCTCAAAATTTTGTACACATACTATTCAAAATATGGGGAAACGGATTTCACGAAAAAAAAAATTAGTTCCTGAAATCACCAATAGGTGGCGCTGCACAACTGGAACTATGATCAAAAGACACAAATAATAATAAAAATTAAAATGTTTATGCGGAATGGAATGCTTCCATGCTTCCTTTTTAATTTTTCTGCCTCTTATGGAAAATAAAAATAGTAAAGAAGCTAGAACTCCCGTTGTAACTGCAATTTCATACTGTAACCAGAAAAATTTGCATAAAGCATGGTTAGAAGCCATGTTCTGGGTATAAAAGAAGTTAAAAGGTGGGGAATGTCATTCTTATTAGTGATGGCTGTCACGCTGCCAGAACGCGCTTTGCTTGTGAAGTTGTTTTACGAGAATAAAGGAAATGCTCCAGCAGCACTTCGAGAGTTTCGCCGACTTAAGGATTTGCGTAAGGGACCATTGCTTCCACAAGCTCTCAGGAGAATGATCGCTCGATTCGAGGAAACTGGACATCTTGGAGTTCAGCCTGGTCGAGGACGCAAACCGGTTCGTTCAGATGTCGTTGAAGATGTTGCCACCGGTATTGTTGAACAGTCAATGGATAATGTTTTAGGCTGCAGTAGTGCACGTGCAGTGTCACGACACTTGGGTGTTCCCTATAGCACAGTGTGGAACGTACTCAGAAAAATGGTGCATTGTTTCCCGTACAAAATCCGCCCTAATCAACAATTGCTGGCCACAGACAGGGAGATGCGACTGACCTTTGCATTGACATTTCTTGCTAGAGTTGAAGTGGATGCATCGTGGCCGTGGCAGATTCTGTGGAGCGATGAGGCCCATTTCCACCTCAGTGGAACAGTGAACACCCATAACTGTCGCATATGGGACACGACAAACCCCCGTACCTTCCAAGAGATTCCACTCCACTCACCGAAAGTTACAGTCTGGTGTGGATTCACAGCCACATTCATCCTTGGACCGTTCTTTTTCGAAGAGGTTACTTCCAATGGCCTTGAGACATGTACCGTGACGGCCAACAGGTACAAAAGGATGCTCGAAACATTTGTTGTACCCCATTTGCAGCAGCGCCAATGCCTTGACACCATTACTTTTATGCAAGATGGAGCACCTCCACACATTGGACTCCCTGTGCAACAGTTTCTTCGCCAACATTTCACCACTGACAGAATAATCAGTCGCGCGTTTCCGACAACTTGGCCATCTCGTTCACCGGATCTTAATCCGTGTGATTTTTGGCTTTGGGGACACTTAAAAAACCTTGTTTATCGAGAACGTCTGATAACCTTGGCAGATTTGAAAGAGAGTATCAGTCTGCATGTGAGAAGCATCTCAGATGACCAGTTACGATCCGCAGTTGAACAAGCTGTCCACAGACTTCACATTTTACATCTTCAGGAAGGGAACCATATTGAGCAGCATTCCCTGCATCGATAACGTCCTTGTTTCATGTATGATTGGTACTTTCAAATAAAATGTGTTTAAAACGTGTTTTTGTGTCTTTTCAGCATACGTCCAGTGGTACAGCGCCACCTATCGGTGATTTCTGGAACTAAATTTTTTTTTCGTGAAATCCGTTTCCCCATTTTTTGAATAGTATGTCCACAAATTTTCAAGCCTTTACACTGAGTAGTTCGATATCCAGGGAGGTCAGAGTAGGGGTGTTTTATTTCTGGCCACCCGGTATATGTAAAAGTTTTACTAAAATTGTAATTGTTTGTGCCATTTTTATATTACTGTCTTACACACTTTTATTAAGATATTTGAATGACATCTGTGATACTGGATGACAATTTTTTTTAGTTTTTAGTTGAGTTATATTAACGTCACGTTTAAAAGCAACACGAGGGCTATTTTGGGACGGACCTCGTAATTTTGATCCACAATCAGGTGACCAGGACGACACCTGACCTGCCAGCCCCCTCTCCACACCACACCTGCGGGAGGACGTTTGGCCTGACAGATTTAACGTGCAAGAGACCCCCTCACACGACGGTTCTCCGGTGTCTCGAACCTGAAACCCTCCAGTTCCGAAGCCGAGACCTTACCACCAGGCCACCGCAGCCTTACTGGATGACAAGTATATCTAACTTATAATGATGAAATTACGTATTTGATTTCTTTATGCAGTATGAGTGAGAATGTATTTTAATCAGAGATAATCAACCGTAAAATACATATAATTTAATAGTTCCTATCTTTACCATTCTTAGCATTTCATAGACCAGTATTTCTATCAACGAATAAGTAAACCCCAGTGAAACACAATTACGCTTAGTTATCCAAAATCTAATACTATAATACGAGGAATGGTTGTCAAGTCGAAAATCGCCCCAGAATTAATAAACTCCGGTAAACTTGGGGGTCTGGAGTTTTTGGCCACGAGGAATCGATTGGCGCCGGTTTTGAAGCGCTACGGTCGAGCAGTTCGGAGTTACAGACAGGATATTTTCAAACTTTATTAGTTCGCCATAATGGCTACTTAAATTTTCAAGCGGTAACGTGCTGCCATCTATAGCCAATATGGCGAACTAATAAAGTTTTATGTTTATGCTGTTATAGGTTTCTAATATGTTTCTTATCTATCTAATACTGTAATACGAGGAATGGTTGTCAAGTCGAAAATCACCCCAGAATTAATAAACTCCGGTAAACTTGGGGGTCTGGTGTTTTTGGCCACGAGGAATCGATTGGCGCCGGTTTTGAAGCGCTACGCTCGAGCAGTTCGGAGTTACAGATAGGATATTTTCAAACTTTATTAGTTCGCCATAATGGCTACTTAAATTTTCA
The DNA here is from genome assembly GCA_026543055.1 of Argiope trifasciata. Lineage (NCBI taxonomy): Eukaryota > Metazoa > Arthropoda > Arachnida > Araneae > Araneidae > Argiope > Argiope trifasciata. The sequence goes on along the minus strand of JAPMOQ010061498.1, from coordinate 1,376,179 downwards.
AGCGTTAACGTGCTGCCATCTATAGCCAATATGGCGAACTAATAAAGTTTTATGTTTATGCTGTTATAGGTTTATAATATGTTTCTTATGTATGTATATATGTTTGGTTTTTCTAAATAAATTTGTCAAAAATATTGAACTTCAACACACTTCAATCTTTACCTTTACTTTACCTTTGTATAGAATAGTTCCCTTTCCAAACTCTAATTTTGTTTAGAATAGTTTACAATGGTGCACTTTAACCGGTTATCTTTTCACCAATGGTTTCACAAATTTTCTTATGGCATGTATTGTTTTGATAAATCACAATTGAAAATTTAAATCTTCGAGTTAGCTTCGATACCTGTTTTCTCCGAGCAGAGCTCGGTCACCCGCTGGTAAAATAAATATTGCTAATTTACACTCAGTTTTTAACTGAAATTGTATATATGATATATAATTAAACAGCTCTGAATTTAATTACAGTTTTGATATTAATTAATTCCCAATTTTACGAAATACATTGTATTTATTTAATACTTTTATTTATGTAGAAGTTTTTTTTATAATTTTGTGACGCTAAAGGAAATACAATTCGAAATTTCATTGGGATAAAGCATAATAGCATGAATGTTACGGACATGTAAATAGAAAAATAATGAAATATTTCTCACAATAAAGCCCATATTACTTTTTTTTAATATTTGAATTTCTCCATCGATTTCCATCCTGTGGGACTTAGAGTATATATTTTATTTTTGCGATAGGAACAATATTCATTTATTGTATGTTACTGTCTGGGCAAAACATTAAAGAGAGAGATAGTGCGAAGATTTATTTGTTTTTAATGTAGTAAGTTCCCCCTGAATAATAGGATATTAGTTCTAGAAAGAAAAAAAATGAAACGATTTATTGATATTAATGCGATTATTATTTGTTTTACTTGAATACAAAGTTTCAGCAATTTAGAAGTTTATTTAACATATTTTTTTTCAATATTTGTATCATTAGATCCATTATTAGATTATAGCACACGTAGTTATTACTAAGAAACAGAATTATGCCTTATAAATATAAACATGATTTACGTAGTTTTGTATAAGTTTTGTATATTTTTGTTTACTTTATTTACATACCTTAATTATATTGAATTTTTATAATAATGGTAGAAATGATTACTACCTATATAACAAAGGTCATCATGTTTGTTCAAGTATTTTTTGCAGTCACAAATGAAATCTATTTTCATTAAAATGTATTGGAAAGGATGGAATATGAAATAATACTTAAAATTGCATTTCTAACTTATAAAATAATTAAACATCAAAATATTCATTGAATGTCGAAATTTCAATTAAAATCCTTATTATCTTGCAACTTACTTCAATATAGATTTGCATAGCTAAAGAAATTGGTAGAAAGTTTTATAATAGAATCAGAGTGACGGTACAAAAGTGTTTCAGCTTATAGATCTAAATATGAAAGTTAAAATAAGAGAACTATGTTAAAACCCAGAATCATTTACAGGAAATCTTTCAAAAGATAATGCAATTAATATACAAAATTCAATGCCAAACAAATTTCATAGTTTTATTTCACAGTTACTTTACTAATAAAAAATCAAATCACAATTAATGCTTTTTAGTTTAACAACATGGTACTTTTTATCAAAAATTATGAATAAAGAATGGAAAACCAAATTTCTTTCTTTAATAAAAGCAAAATTTTTCAAATGAGTACAAAAGAAGATATTGTCTGTAAAATATTTGAACATAAGCAAGCTATAAGCTATTAGCAAGATACATCAATTTTAGAATTGAAATTACTGCTGTTTTTTTTTTCTCGATGTGATTCATCGTCATGGATTCTTTTAGAATCATTTGCATCAGCTTAAACAGAAGAAAAAAAATACTTAAAAAATTCTCAGTCTTTTTATAACCAACTGCTACTAAATCCATGGTGAAATATTTGTGTGTGCATATATTTATATGACAAGTTAAGAAGAATTGAATGAAACTTCCTTATTAATTGTTGTTTTATGTGCCAACTGTTGTTTTTGACATGTAACAATGCGCAGAGATAGTTTGAATGCTTTTTATTGAATTAAAATATATAATCCAAATTAAAGTAGACAGACAGGAAAGATATTTTTTTTATAAGTGTTGCTTGAAGTTCATATTTAAGCATACTTATTATTGCTATTGCTATTAGATTACAAGAGCAAAATTTCTTTTCTCCGATTATACTTTCAAAGTATATATGTTACTTTGAAAGACCGAAATCTGGTGAATGCCGACTCCCACCTGTGAATGTCAACATTCGCATAGTCTCGAACATTCACATAGAATATGCTCGAAATATTTGCTAAATATCACTATCTCACTTTATTTCGCACTGGCAAATGATGATATTCACCATGTACTAAGGGTGAATGGTGAATATGTAGGAGATTCACATTTTCTTCTCGTAATTCAGTGGATAAAACGTCAACAGGGCTATTTCCATCTCTTTTGCTAAGACTGACCAATAGTGGTAAAGAAAGGGATAAATCATTCTTTAAAGAAATTTTTATTGAGGTATTTTAACCGGAAAATTTAAGTGCCTTGATATACACTGATGGAAAAAAAATCTCAACACTAGGAAGGAGCTGTGCTAGAGAAACGAAATTTGGTAGGCGTGTTTATACATCTAAAAGATGACGTCGATTCAAATTTCAAGCTACGCGCGTAAGTGTTGTGCTAGTAGCGATACTATGAACATGCAAATGAGGTTTGCTTTAAATAAGCGCTGTAAGGTTCGTGATCGTTATTTACAGTTGAGATTTGACGTTCTGGGTTAATGTTAGTCAAGGATGCCTCTGAAAAGACGCAGAAGCCATTATCAACAGCTCACTGAGTTTGAACGAGGTCGTGTTGTAGGGCTACGAGAAGGTGGGTTTTCTTTCCGCGATATTGCTGAAAGACTTGGCAGGAATGTATGCATTGTGCATGAGTATTGGCGGCAGTAGTAAAGGGAAGGTACTGCCTCAAGAAGGCCAGGTTCCGGGGGGCCACGTGGTACTACTGAGAGGGAAGACCGTCGTATTCGGCATATGGCTGTGGCTAATCATACTGCGTCTGCAGCTGAAATTTGAGCTGCAATTGGCACCATAGTGACACAATGAACTGTTACAAATCGGTTACTTCAAGGACAGCTCCGAGCCAGACGCCCTGTACAGTGCATTTCACTGACTCCAAACCACTGCCGTTTGCGACGTGAGTGGTGTCAAGCTAGAGCTCATTGGAGGACGGAGTGGAGATCTGTTGTGTTTTCTGATGAAAGCCGGTTCTGCCTTGGTCGCAGTGATAGCCGTTTGTTGGTTAGAAGGAGGCCAGGTGAACGCCTGCTAGTGACCTGTCTGCGGCCTAGACACACAGGGCCTACTCCTAGAGTTATGGTTTGGGGAGCAATTTCGTACGACAGCAGGAGCACTCTCGTGGTTATCCCAAGCACCCTGACTGCAAATTTGTAGTCAGTCTAGTGATACAACCTGTTGTGCTGCCATTCATGAACAGCATTCAAGGGGGTGTTTTACAACAAGATAACGTTCGTCCTCATACCGCTGTTGTAACCCAACATGCTCTACAGAGTGTCGATATGTTGCCTTGGCCTGCTAGATCACCAGATCTTTCTCCAATCGAGCACGTATGGGACATCATTGGATGACAAATCCAGCGTCATCCGCAACCAGCATTAACCGTTCCTGCATTGACCGCCCAAGTGCAACAGGGTGGGAACTCCATCCCACAAACTGATATCCGACACCTGTACGACACAATGCATGCACGTTTGCATGCTTGCCTTCAAAATTCTGGCGGTTACACCGGTTACTAATGTACCAACATTTCACATTTGAAATGGCTCTACCTGTGATCTTGAAACTGTAATCAATTAAATATGTTACCTAGACAAATGTATTCCTAAAATTTCATTACTGTACAATAATTTTTTCTTGGTGTTGGGATTTTTTTTCCATCAGTGTATTTAAAGGGCAGTTCAGGATTTTTTGGACATGTAGTTTTAGATTCTAGCATGTGGAGAAGAAGGGATGCTCAGTATTTTTATGCCTTCTTAATAATGATAATGCTTGGATAAATGTGAAGCATTAAAAACCAAGTTTTAAGTTTAGCCAACAAAGAAGCATTGATACTAAATTGTATTTTTCTCCTATAATCACGCCATTCGGATTCCCTGAAAAATAACCTCCTCAAAATAAGTAGAATAAAAATATTTTTCTTGATTTTAAAATCATTTATTATTATTATTGGGTGTCTGATAAACATAAATCTCAAAATATCAATTTCTGTGAAAATAAAGATAGTAATAAAATTCAAACATTAAGTAATAAAATTCCATTGGTTTCGAAAAACCCCCATTACATTTTAAGATATCAGCTATTAAATTAGATACTTAAAATTTATTTTATAAAATAACAAAACTTGAACAGCCTATATCTTTGTGGTTTCTTTTCAACCTCCCCATAATCATTATCAGTACTTGTCAATATACTTCGTGTGACGGTTCATATGTACAAAATTATAATCAAATATTCGGGTTTTCATAGATGCATTTGGTATGTGTCTACATTCATCGGTAAAAGTCAATACTCTCCAATTTTGGTCCTTCACAGTAACATACATATCGATACACGGAATTAAAGTTACTGTATGAGTCAAAATAGAGCTTTTTGTACCAATGTTTTATTTTTGTAATACAATACTCATGATGACATTCCCTAGACTGCTTTTTATTAGCATTTCTACTTTATAAAAGTACTAAAATATCATCATTTAAATTCTTCTGAATCTGTATTTATCAGTAATCTGAAATAAATTTTGGTGGCTTTAAGTATTTCATAGGCAAGGCAGCTATCTATTGGATAAAAAAACCGGTAGGTATTTGAAATATTAAAATTATCTTTACCCGTTTATTAGCTTAGTTTAGTTATATTAGCTTCCCGTTTTAAAGCAGGAATACAGTTATTTGGGGATGGATCTCGCAGTTTGAATAACGATCAAATGCCAAGGACGACGCTAGAACTGGAACTCCTCCCTGTACATCACACTACATCAAGGGAAAAAGTTTAACCCGGATGGAATTAGAGTGCGCCAGACCCTATAACACGACTGTTCTTAAATGGAATCGGGTCTCGAAACCTTCAGGCTCCTAGGTGTTGTCAGCGCGGTTCTTTTAACTCATTTATTAATTGAAACTCATTTATCAATTGCATTTAATTTAGAGATGTAAGTCGCGATTTAAAAAAAATGAGGAAATAAGCATTAAAATGAATAAATTTACGATAAATTAAATTTTTAATTAACTCATGAAATGAAACTACTATTTAGAATATAAAAAAAGTTTTCGTATTGTTTTAATAAAATCGACCAGATAGATATGAATATTTTTTATTCTTCCTCAAGTTGTTTTTCTTTTCCATCTTTAAAAGAAAAAGTTCATTATAATACCTACAGCTTGCTTTTGCTTGTTAATCAAGCATTTCTCCAAACTTTCAAAAAAGTTTAAATTGAGTCGGGAGTTTGAGGCTTTTCTCAGCACTTTTCTTTATTAATTACTTACATTCTTTGTATGAACTTAGAAGAGGTAAGTGTTTTTTTTTGGTTAAAACTTTGCTTGATTAAACTTGGTTGGTAGGAAAAACATATCTCACAAATGTAAGTAATAGTAAATATTAAAAATTGCAAGGACTCTTCTTTAAATAAAAAATGTATTTTCAGACTGTAATTTAAAAATATATATAATGATTTTTTCTGTTTAAATAATTTTTATGAATTATACAGACAATGGAAATTATTAGCTTTCTAATAGTTTGAGAGTTAAAGGTGTGTATTTGAACATTTTTAATTCTTTTGATATTTAAACAGTAATTTTTGACTTATACTAATAAAATATTTGCCTTTCTATTTTAAGAATTTTATTTCCTGCCATATTTTACTTGTTAAAACTGGTTTAAAAATGGGGAAAAGAAATTATTCTACTTTGAAATTCTTACAAATGCTTTTGTACTAGACAGAGACTCTATTTATTTTTCTATTCTTACAATTAGTTCATACTCTCCCTTTATATATATATGTATTTTTATTAATAAATCTTGTTCAAATTTCCAATTGTTAATAAAGTATTTTTTATTTATACACTCAATTTCAAATACATTCTGTAATCTTGCATTGGATGACACTTGATATTAATACAGTTTCTAAAATATTAATCTATTAATTTAATTTAATTTTTAATACTTTAAATAGAGTTTTAGCAGTTTGTAATGGAAATTGAAGCCAGCTGGCTGTAGCTCAGTCGGTAAAAAGCAAGGATATCAGTATTTCTCGTGTAAAGGTGAAGAATGGGAGTTCAGTTCTTACGGAAATCAATAATTTTTTTATCATTCATTATTTTTTTGATAAATATTTAAAAAAAGAAACTAAAATAAAATATTTATTTGTATATATATTTGCATTGTATATGCCAAAAACGAAATTAAATTAAAAACTTTTTATATTACTTGCTTAATATCATTTGAAAATATGCAACGAATTTTTAAAATTGTTAGCTCTCTGCTTCATTATAATTTCATTAACGACAAATTTAGTTGCCTGTATAATTCTCTAATATTGCTGCATTCCATTGGTGATGGAAAAATATTTGTTAAAGTCATCTAATTCACCCATAATATTTTTTGTGTAGTTTATTACCACAAAGGAGCTATCCCCACCAAGCATAAGCTGGTGTAATCTGAATGATTTTCATTGTTACAGACCGATGAACGGAAACCCAGGAGGAATTTTAAGAGATCAATTTTCACCGTATAACATCTCCATAGGGAATAAGTCTTCTCATTAGAAAGGAGATAACTTGACTAATATTGTTATTTTACCTAATATTGTTATTTATTATTGTTTTTACTTGGGAGGCAAGAACTTGATTACTAACTAGCAAGCCCACATTCAGTTACTCCAGGCATTCTATAGAAATCCATTACAAAGTCCTTTATATGTTTTACTAAAAGAATATAAATGCAATTTTTTTTAATTTTTTTTTATCTTCGTTTCTTATAGTTATAAATAGATTGTAAGATACTTTTCATAAAGTGTATTAAAGGAATTTAAAGATAGTAGTTATTTAATGACCTCAAGTGTCTTAATATGTATTTAATACATGTATATACATGTATTTAAACATTTATAAAAAAAACAATATTACTATAATTTCATATCCAAATATACTTCATTTAGGTTTCATAAATATCGAGTTACTCATAAGACATATGATATAAATTATAAGTAATCAATACTTCAGGTGACCAAATTGATTATAAAAGTGACTAACTTGGTCTCATTTCTAGTAAAATAATTCAATTCATTCTTTTTTTTATTTTTTGTGTAATTCTTCTCTTCCAATTTATTACATATATATATATAGCTCCTTCCAAATTTAAAATTTGAAAGTTGTGCTTTTACCCTCCTCACAGCTCAAATGTACATGATAGAGAGAGTCTATATCTAATATCTAATCATTTGTGAAACAACATTAAAATATCTTACAAAAGTAAGGAATAAGAAATCTATAATGAGACTTTTTGGAAACATTGGCATAACTTTCATAAAGAGATTTACAGCGACAAATTATTTCCAGAATTATCCTTATTTTAAATTTGCGATGCGTTATTCGTCCTGATCCAAAAACTGAACTAGATTATGCAGCATCTCGAAATAATAACAGGGGATGGAACTCGAATCCTAAAAGTTGAAAATATCAAATGGAACATATTGAATGAACTTGTTTTTATTAAATGGAAATAAATGATTTGTAGTGGAATTCAACATACCCGAAAGAATTAAAAATAGTAGATAGGAACGACTCACTTTTTAATTTGCAATTCAGGTGTATTTTGTTTTTTAAATAATTAAATTTATTATCTATGTTAGAATTGTGATTATCTGATAACAATCGATTGTTTATAAACAATCGACAGTGATCTGTGAACAGTTTTATTTTCTGTCATTCACATCTAATCTTCAAAACAATTCGCTCGGTGCAAAACCAGCATAAATTGTTTCTCGCATACTCTCAAAGAAAGATATTATTTCCTACTCCAGTTTAAAGCTATGCACCTTGGGCAAGGCCATAAGTATTTTGCATCTTATTGGTGAACAATACATGCAAAATATCTTCTGTGACTTGAAGTAAGCATTTTTATTGAATCTAGCTTAACAATTTTGGAGATCAATTGCTGGAATACAGTTAATATGCAAGTACCAGAAAATCAAACATAAACACCTTTTTTCGATGACTGAAATCAAAATCTGATAAATAATTGCAACTGCAGAAAAAATATCATATGCCGATTTTCTTATATTTCAGTCTGAATAGTTTTGATTTACATCAATTATATGCATGCTAAAGTACAAACTGACAAGCAGTCAATCTCTTGTCGAATCTAAGAGCCGCGGTGGCCTGGTGGTAAAGTCTCGGCTTCGGAACCGGAGGGTTCCAGGTTCGAGACTCGATTCCACCGAAGAACCGTCGTGTGAGGGGGTCTCTTGCACGTTAAATCTGTCAGGCCAAACGTCCTCCCGCTGGTGTGGCGTGGTGTGGAGAGGGGGGTGCCAGTTCAGGTGTAGTCCTCGTCATCTGAACTTGGTTCAAAATTACGAGGTCCGTCCCAAAATAGCCCTCGTGTTGCTTTGAAACGGGACGTTAATATAACTAAAACTAAACTAAAACTTGTCGAATCTAGTACAAAATTCGATACATATCTACAATATAGATGCTAAAATAATGTACCAGATTTTATCTATCTGCCTTTTTACGTTTTGTAGTTAATATGCTCAATAGTATTCCCTCAGTTGAAGGGGTTAAACCATATGTCTGGCGCAGTTTAGCCAAGATATGGCTCTTGCGCCAATAAAACCCACTAAACAACAACAACCCTCAGTTGAAGAGATAGTTTTCCTCTGAATAATTTTCTCTTAACATTTCATAGAATTGTACAAATATGGCGTTAACTTTGCCGAATTTCATCCTCATAATTCAAAATATTTTTGAGTTTTCATGTTTACAGATAGGCAAATGTTTCGCAAATTGAATTTTTATGACTCAGGAATGTCCGGAACGTGGAGGTTTGTCATATTTTCAAGATCAAATTTTTTGATTATCATAACATTTTCTCTTTATATATTGATACGGATTTCCCTCCTTTTCTCCTTATCCGTCGAATTCCTTTGCTTGTATAGTGTGTGTGTGTGGTGAAGAAGATGAGCACAACGCAATGATCAGTTCTTTAGTAGAAGACACTTTAAAACATAGTCCTTTAATTTATTTACAGCGCAGTACAAGGACGACAAGTATTTACAGAAGACAACTATATACAGCAGAGACAAATACACAGACAGAACACAGTAGCACTCTACAGCAGACAGCAGCCCATTATAGCAACAGTAGTCCACACGAAGAGATTCCGTAGTAACAATGACATGATAATATATAACGGTAAAATTTATGCAGTTGACTTCTTCTGGGTACATTCCGTATTTATTATTAAAAATATTTCAGCACAGCGGACGAATTCCTTGAAAAAATTTCAGATCTATGAATTCCCAAAATAAAGATAGAATGATATTTCAAAAATTTTAACAGCAAATACTAAAAAAAGCTTGATTCTTACCTTGAAAACTTACATCTCAGTTATTTTGTGAAAAATAAATATTATTTTGCATTTAATGAACAGACGTCACAAAAAGCATTTTATAGAATTGAAAAATTCTGCTCAATAGAGAATTATTTTAAAGGTTTTATAATAAAATAGTTAAAACTGAAACTGATAATTTGTCAAGAAAAGAATAAACTCTTTCTGCTTGGCATGCCTAATTATCATGCGTTTGTAGAACTTCAGAGAAAATTCTGTTTACTGTAGAAATATAATTCCCAAATCTCATTTCAAAATATTATGCTATATTTCATAAGATTTTGAAATATATAGATCCGGCATTTAATTTTCAAGATCAGACTTTGAGTCCAAACTCAAACTTTGTCGGCTGTTAAATCAGTAATAATTACGGAGGAATTTACAATTCCTGAGACTTGAATTGCAGGATTATCGAGAAAAGTATATATGGACCGACTAAGAGTTCGAAATGTGTATTCATCTAAGCGAATTGAAAAACTGACGTTCAAAGTTAAGAAATTCGACTGAAATGAATTTCACAAATTCTTCAAATAAAAAACAAACAAACATATTGCTTGAATTCTGTTCGTTTTAAAATTTTATATAAACAAAATATCCGACTTTAAATTTGTGAAATCGTTTTTCTAGGTTTGAATTTGAGAAAAGAAAGCTATTTCTAACTATAAGCCAGTTCAATGATTTATATTATAATTTTTCAATACATGTAACCTTGAAATGTTAAAAAAAAACGGGAAAATGTTTTGAATCATTATTAAGTTATTTTAGACAAATATCTTTACAAATATAAATATTGCCACAAATGCGCTAAAATTTCCTTCTATATACAATATTATAAATGAGCAAAAAAATTTCTTTACTGCTGATTTCCTTGTAAAATAAAAATATAGCATAAAAATATCTGAAATGAGAGATATTGAGTGATTAATTTAAATTATGATTAAATAGTTAATGAATGTTGAATATATACTCTAAAACTGAAGCACATTGGTTTGAAGTAATTAAAATATAATTGCTAAATTATCATTCACTTATACATTTCTAGATATGTATATCAATTACAATACTTAAAAAAAAGAATTAAACTTTCATTCAATTCTCATTGAAATTTCATGGGAGGCTTAATTATCTCGTTATGAAGCCTCATTAATTCTAGTTCTTAATATTAAAATTATTAAAGTAATTTTTATCTAATTGTGGCGTTATTGTAAGTCTCAAAATCTATGAATAGAAAATTAATTTATTCAATTTTAATTAGATGCGTTCCGGTAATGTCCAATTTTATGTATAAAAATGATTAACACGAAATATTAAATAACCTATTGAATTCGTCAACCTTTTTCTTTCAAATTTTAATGATTTAAATTTTTATGTCTGAAAAAATTACCTTAAGATACCTATCATTTCCTGAGATTTCACAATATGTGTAACGGATATCGTTAGTGAATTCAACATTCCGAGATCCTCAGTATCAAGAGTGTGCCGAGAGTATGAAAATTCAGGCATCACATCCCATCAAGGACAGCGCAGTGGACGACCACCTGCACTTAACGATCGAGACCGCCGACGTATGTGTAGAATGGTCAATGTTAATAGACAAGCAACACTTCGTCAAATAATTACAGGAATCAATGTGGGACGTACGAGGGACGTATCCGATAGGACTGTGCGGCGAAATTTGTCTTCCTTGGACTATGGCAGCAGAAGACCGACTGGAGTGCCTTTACTGACAGCAAGACATCGCCTGCAGCGACTCTCCTGGGCTCGTGAGCATATCGACTGGTCCCTAGACCAGTGGAAAACTGTGGCGTGGTCAGATGAGTCACGATTTCAGTTGTTACGAGCTGATGGTAGAGTTCGAGTGTGACGCAGACCCCACGAAACCATGGACTCAAGACTGTCAGCAAGGCACTGTTCAGGCTGGTGGTGGCTGCGTAATGGTGTGGGCTGTTTTTACATGGCATGGACTCCGTCCTCTGGTGCAACTGAACCGATCATTGACTGGAAATGGTTATGTTCAGTTGTTTGCAGATCACTTTCAGCCATTCATTGACTTCACGTACCCACACAACGGGATTTTTATGGATGACAATGCGCCATGTCACCGGGCCAGAACTGTTCGCGATTGGTTTGAAGAACATTCCGGACAATTCCAGCGCATGATCTGGTCACTTAGATTGCCCAATATGAATCCCATCTAGCATTTATGGGACATCATCGAAAGGTCCATTCGTGCCCAAACTCCTGAACCATCCACACTTTCACAATTATGGACGTCTATACAGATAGCATGGCTCAGTATTCCTGCAGAGGACTTTCAACGACTTGTGGACTCGATGACACGTCGAGTTGTTGCACTTCGCCGGGCAAAAGGAGGACCGACATCCTTTTGCCCGGTCATCCCATGACTTTTGTCACTTCAGTGTATATATATATGTTATGCTCAACCAGAGCAACCACCAGCTAGCTTCACGCTGAAACACTCTAACTTCTTCCTGTAACTCCTAACTGCAACTGCGAACTTTGGGCGCCAGTATAAGAAGCAGAGAGAGAAAGCAGTTACGAACGATGTGCTGAAAGAATCCAGAAGGGCTTTTTCCCAACGATGCTTTGTCTTCAATGTCTACCCGCTTTAATTGTTTGTCATTGTCCCTACTTGTTGTGAACGTCCCCTGTTGTTATTAAAATATTTGTTCATAAAAACGAGCCATTATTGTGTAGGAACAGCTCACCATCAACACACACATATATATATATATATGTGTGTGTGTGTCTTTACAAATTTGTAATGTTTCCCAGCAAGGTTAGTTTAATCATTGGAAAGACAGTTTTACTTTTAGCTCTGTTGGGTTCTGATTGGTTTCCGCGTCAGTTATCTCAGAGCTCGGCGATCATTTGCTGACGACGAAAAATTTGGCAATTCTGGTGAAATAGATATTACTGTAAACTTCCAGAGTTTTGTTGTTGGACCAACGGAAATCGGGATACACCTGATATGATCAGAATTTTCTGGTCCTCCTTGAACTATAAAAAGCTGGCATTCTCAAGTTGCAATTAGTCTTCGACATTGTTGTTGTCAAGTATGGAGTCGTCGAAAGGATAACGAAGCAACCGAGGCATAGGCCAGCCAAGTACAAGCTTTGTGTGGAGCTTAAGCGATTGTTGAACTGTGTGTGCCGAGTCCTGGTGATTATTGTGGAAGCAGCATGGAATCTTGTGGAGGATTAGCCAGTCGTGTAGTAAAGTGTAAGCCGTTGGATATAGCTAACGCGAGGAGACATTTAAGTATTACAGACGTTTAGAGGGGCCGGAGATTGAAGCTGCCTGTATTCCCTCCTGCTGAATTTTGTTTGGCAGCTTTGTGTGCAGTGGTCGTTATTACTACCGATTACCTTATGTTTGTTGTAGTGCACTGCATTGTATTGCCTGTTTTCTTCACGGCTTTATGTTTTTGTGGTCCTCTTCGTTACTGAAGACTGTTTATTTCCGTCGACCAAAAAATCCTGAAAAAAAATTAATGTGTAAGTGAGTGTGTCTGTGTGTGTTTAAATAAAATTATTTATTCCGTATATCTCTGAATCGACCTTAACGATTACGAACAGATTGTATATTTATATATGTTTTTCCTTATTAACATTATCTATATATGTGTCTTTCCTGTTAAAACTCGATTTCACCCCAAAAGTATCTCTCATATAACTATTAGAATAAGTATATTCACCTTCTGTTTCGAAGTATGGACCCTACAGTATATTGGTGTGAATGACGTGTGGGCTGGAGGTCTGAGGTTGGAGTCAGGCTTAATTATTTTACTTGTGTATTTTCTTATTAATTATCTTTTAAGTATAAGGGGACTTGGTACCTCAAAAATTTCGAAATGCGATGAAAATATCGATTTTCTAATTTTTAGTGAATATTGATCCTTAAACCTTTGACTTATTAATCTGAAAATTTCAAAACAAACAGACAAGTATTTAGTGAGATATGGAGTTATTTTGTCGGACGCGATATCAGGTGCCACACCCACTTCCTGTGTTTACATCAAATATTTTTCATGTGCCCGTAGCCAAGCCGTTTAATTTTTTCAATGAAATGAAAAGTAGGAAACATATTTGAGACTGTAACGGTTAAATCCTTGTTTGTTTATGTATTTGCTGCTTTCGATCTTCATTTTGAATGAATTTCACACTTGCTATTATAACCATTTTGAAATCAAAGCTGTTCTTTTCAAGACTACAGAATTTATATATTGCTTACATGCCTTTTAATTCGTTTTGGAAATGCCTTTCAATAAAAAGAAATCCCATTCTCTTATTTTGAAAACAAGAAATGTGAAGGAAGGAATAAAAACAGCTCAATATATCTGTGATTGAATCATATTATTAAATGAAACCGATTGAAATTCGCGATTATCAGATACAATCAAATCAGATGATAAAACTGATATCTCTTTGGAAGAAAACATATATATATTTGTATAAAAAAACACATTTCAAAATTGTTTTGCAATGTAGTTTATCCAGACTTCCTTAAAAAAGCTGTGAATTTGAAGTTGGGTGCTAAATCTGGTTTTTATATGATGTGAAAGTTATATGCAACTATTGTTGTAAAAAAATTTACTCGACTTCCTCTTCAAATTATGCTGATGTTTAATTGAATTGATAATTTAAATTGAATCTTTAAATCCTAACAGTGTTTTGCACAGTAAAGTAAATTATATTATGTATTGCATTGAATAATAATACATTGTATTGTCTTGCTATACAAATATTTGTACACTGTTTTTTTGGTCATTTTCAAATATGCCATAACTGCTTATGTCAATTAATGCTTTGATTGCTTCATGTATTTACTTCAGATTAACACAAAACTTATGTAGAATTATGTTTGGATGATGCAATGTTATTTAAAATATTTTGTACTTACATAAGCTATTTCATATTGAATATTTTTGTACTTATATTTTTGATACTGTTTTTCGTTGCATGCATTGTCTAGAAAATTTACCCACTTCAAAATGGCTTATTTAATTTGAATTTCAATGAAATGGGCTAGAATTTTTGCTGTGTATTATTAGTTATTTGATTAACAAAAGTGAAGATCATTTAATAACCATTTTTACTAAAAAAATACTGAGTAAAAAAAAAGAACATTTTGTACTTTTTTCCCCCAATTTTTCTAATAATTCCTACATATGATAATGGCCATAAATAAATATAATAATAATGCATATTAATAAAACTGATATCTTAGCACTTATAAGGGCCATGTTATTGCTCTGAAAAAAACCCAACTTGATATGAATTGTTTTTATTATAGTTTTATTGTGTTGAAAACGTTAAAGCTGTTTTTCTCAGTTTGCTTTTTTTCAAAATTCTGTCAGCTACAAAATGTAAAAAGTCAATCACATTTCATTGTATTTACATGAAATTTTTTCAGTTCACCCTTAAATGTATCGTTAATATAATTAGGGATGGATTTGTAAAAATTTTGATTAGATTGTTTTCTAAAAATGTTCAAAGTGAAAAAAACTGATTTTTTCCAAAAATTTCACAAAATTTTGGGGAACATCTTTTTTTTACAAAGGAACACAGATATCAAAACTCTGATTCCTAATTTTGTTACATACATTGTGATGCCCCTGTAAAAAAAATTTGGAGAAAATATTTTTAAAATTGCACAAAAAGAAGCATTTTTAAAAAATGCCTAATTTTTTTAAAAAAAATTAAAATATTTAAATTTCTTATTTTTGAATCTGAAAAATATTTTAGAAATTTTATTTTAGATGTTTCTGCACAGTTGACATCTATCTATCACAAAATTTAATAATTTTATCAAAAATTTTGGAAATTTTTTTTGAGTTACTGAGTCCCCTTATCTATATATGTATTTTTCCTGAAAAAAAATTACACGCACTTACATATCTTTTGTAATTAATAATTAGAGCTTTTTCTATCTGCTCTCCTACTGAAGATGTCATAAAGAGCCATCTCAAACCCGATTTCTCTAAGGCAAAACTGAGTATATGAGCAATAAAATGTAAACTGTAGATTGTATTTAATAACACATTAAACCAAGCGCGTTCATTATTTCTTTTATTTAAATGACAAGTTCAAATGTAGGCAAGACTGAAAAATATTCATATGTAATCAGTATGAGATTAGTATCAAAATATTTGCTCCGAAAAAGCACGATATCATAGCAAAAACAAAACAAAAACTGCCTAAAGAATCTTATTCTTCCAGATATTGAATTTTATACTCAATAAAAGAATAAAATGAAATAATAATATTATATTTAAAATTCAATCTAATATTATATTGGGAAAAACTTTTCCTAAAATAAAGATCGTCATTTGAAACTATATGGCAAAATTAAAAATAGTTAAAAGTTGCGTGAAAACTATTATTTTGGAAACCAGAAACCCACGACGTGAGAATTGTATACTTTCAGAAACTTGAGTATATTCATACATTTCCTGGTCTTTGCCAAAAATTTCATATGGAAAGAGATTCTATCTTTTGATATATTCTTCCTCCTTTCAATCTCTGAAAAGTTACAAAAAGAGTTTCAGAATTCAGTCCAAAACTACATTCAAACTTTCAGGATCCAGAGCAATTTTTACATTTCGTGACAAAGAACTATTTCTTACCTTTAAGCTGGATTTCCATTTTCGGTTTTAGTTCCAGAGAACTTTGAAATTAAACTGACCACTCTTCCACATCTTCTTTCAAAACATTCAATAAGAAAAATTAGCTAATAATTTACGTTGTTTAGATTTTTTATTTTAACTTATATATATATGGAAGCTTTTGGAATTTACGTGCATACTTAGACATTTTTACATTTATAACTAGATTATGTTTGGGGAAACAAGTTTTTACTAAGCTGTCTACGCTTTAATAAAATATTTCTTGTATCAACATACTAATATAATCTTCTATTAGTTTTGATAAAATCAAATCTTGGTTAATATTTATTCAATCAATCATCAAATAATTGTTTGGAATGCATTCGCTAATAAACAGTAGTTGAATATTGATTTTTAATAATTACCAAATATATATTTAAAAATTAAATATCAAAAATGCTTTTGAGCACAAATTGTGATTTGTTATTATGTCTTCAGTGTTTAATACAAGGTTTATGGAGACCGTACACCGTCTGTAAAAGGACATTCTTACTTACGAATTTCTTACACCTCCCCCGAAGATGCAAATCGACATGAGGATGAGTTACTTCCTGGATGGAGGTTAGATCTCGCATCTCTGGAAGGTACGCGAAAATGTTGAGTTTGCCCCCATTCCCATCGATGACAGGACGTACTTTCTTAGGGAAAAGTTGTATCTTGGTCGGTGATGGCCTTTAGGACTCAACCACAGTTCCCACCAGTGTTGCTGTTGCAGCGGTGTGGTCAGTACTTAGTCAGTTGCTGTTGCAGCGGTCAGTACTTATTCATGCGCCTCTGGACTGGCAGAAGAGTTAGTGATATGATTTACTTATACATTTTAAGTTCATTCTTGAAACCAAGAAATTTATAAATGACATAAGCAATTTGTATAAGAATGCCATAGTCAATTAAAAAATGAACCGGTTTTACTCTTCACTCTAAAATTTCAATTTTTTTTAAAAAAAAGTCATTTGTTTTGTATGAAAACTTGTGACATGAAAAGATGATTGTAATAAATTGAAATAGTATAAAAATTCAACACAATCTTGGAACATAATTAGTTTTCGTCTAACATTAATTTTTGTTAATTATTTAATTTAACTATTAAAACAGTTGAAAAGGAATATTAAATTAGTTTTTTTAAATAAGAGAAAACTCAAAAATAGGTCTAACTGAGAGTAAAAATAACTATAATTTTCAAACCTTTTTTGCGATTTCTTTATTTTCTAAATATTTCATCACGCCATAACTTATTTAAATATAGGAGAGATATAAATATAGAAAGGGTGTCTGAAACACTTACTCTGAACATCACATTTATTTAATAAGTCTTTCTATAAGGACTGAGTTAAGATTAAATTCTTTTTTACAATAAATGTCACATGGAAAAAACTTTTAGACAAAAATGAATTGACTTCAAAAGAGAATTATTAATAATAAAAGTTAATTATTAATGAATGAAGTTAATGAAAGGTAATTCATAATGAATGGGGCTAATGAAAGTTAACTTATAAAAATGGAGTTCATGAAATATAATTAATAAGAAAGGACATTAATTAAAATAATTAATAATAAAGGTTTTTCTTCTGTCATCAGGAAAGCGTAAAGTTTTCAAAATGCATAAATATTTCTAATTTGAAATCACATATGTTCTTTATAGCCGTCTGATAAATTAATGACAGTTAGATACATTTTTCAAAGGATTCGAACTCTGTTTATAGAATTTATTTGAAATACAGACAGTCTCAGAAAAACTTCAAATTATATTGTTCCATAACAATACCTGAAAATTGATGTTTGGAATTCTAAGTGATCAAACCATTTAAAATTATAAGAAAGGGAAATAATTTGGACTTATTGTTTTTTATCATTTTCCACAAACATAAATTTCAACCTTTTTAAATAATCAGTAAATCCTTCATTGAAATTTAATCAAAAAAAGGATTTTAAATATTCGTCTTTGTTGATATAATTTTCACCAAACGAGGTAATTAACATGCGGACAAACAAAAGAAGAAATCATGCTTTCTCAAAAATGACTGAAAATTTAGTTAAGATTTAAAAAAATTCTTAAAATTTTAGCTATTCTAAAGATTCCGATTTACTTAAAGATTTTAATCTTATTTTTATTTAGAGAATATGTTACTGAAGATAAAGCTTGATATTTATAATTAAATACGTTTTAAGAAAATAAAATCCTTTGTTATATATAATCTTGAGTCAATATCTTTTAATTTAAGTAAACAATGAAACGAGGAGATAGTTCCTCATTAAGAATAAAAAATGATTGAAAGTCACAAAACGTTCAATAAAACTATTTTAAATACATTTTTTACTTTATTGCAAGCGATACAGCTAATTATTCCCATACAATTTAAATATAAAGCATCTAGTCCAAAGATAGATTTCTATTTGCAGTTTCATTGTATTAGAAAAGTATCTATATGCAATGTATCTGAAGTATCTCTATGTAATGCATCGGAAACATCGGTGTGCAATGTAACTGAAGTATCTGTTTGTGGTAGTTAAATATTTGTTATTTATCTCTATGTAATGTATCGGAAATATCGGTGTGCAATGTAACTGAAGTATCTGTTTGTGGTAGTTAAATATTTGTTATTTTTGTCAAAGTCTAATGAATAATCAGAGATAATTATCAGACAACAATTAGAATGTCTTTAAAGAATGATATTCAGCTGATTTCATTTTTAAAGTGCAAATTAAGAGTAATCTTAATTTAGATATTTGCAGTAAATTTGGAATTAACTGTATGAAATCTAAATTTTTAATTTAACCGTAATTACTTGAGCAATATATCTATGATGAACTCCTTTTTTCACTTTCTCGTACACGGAATAAACAGAGAGAAAAATTGCAATCGCCAGAAAATTCCAATTCGAAATTTTGACTAATCGGATTGCTTTACACATCTCTGAGTCTGGGAAGCACAACTTTCAGTTAATGACATCTAAAAACTTTGAGTTACTTGGCTAAAATTTGGTACCTGTCCTTCATACGAAATTTGAAACTCTCTTTTAAACTTTGAACAAAATTCCTTTAAAGGAAATCTGTACGTTCGACTGTCCGAACAAAAGTGAACACGATAACTAGAAAAGGAAAACAGCTAGACTGATGCAATTTGGTACTCAGTCTAGGAATCTAAAATACGAAATTATATCAAATTTGGAGACGAATCTGTCATGAGTTCATAGTCTTTTTGACTGCACTTTGGTATAATGTAAATGCAATGCTGATAATTGAAATTATTTAAATTAAGGAAATTTAGTAGGTGTCTTATGACAATAAGAGATTATATGCCGAATTCCAGTTCTGTCACCCGCTTGTAAGTGATTAATATCCAACTACTAGATTCTGTATAATATTAATATCAAAATATAATTATAAACAGCTTATAATTACAAATACCAAAAAAAATTACAAAACAATATATATTAATATCAGAAGAAAAACAAGCAATAATTAAAAAAGGAATTAAGAAAGATTAATCACTTTATTATGCACATTTTAAAACAGAAGCAATTCATTTAGGGAAATAGTAACAAAAAGTAAAAAAAAAGTTTTCTGTTGATAAAAATTATTTTTTGTTTGTTCATATAATTGATTCCAGATCATAAGAATCAATGTCAGGAACTTTTTCACCTGTAATTTCTTAGTTCTTATAAAATAAAATAAAAACTTAAAATAAATAAAAACTTAAAATAAAATTGTATTTATTGTCAATTTCGATAAAAATAATTATAATTCCTTCCTATGTGTTGGGTATTTAAATAATTTTAACTCTTTCAGTTTGTTAAAACATTACATTCACATTTTGTACATTGAATAAGCATTACATCTGCCTATTCAAAATGCCATAAAAACATATTTTGTATTTATGAAAAATATAAGGCTCTCTTTCTGTCTTTTTTTCTAAAATTTATTTTTTTTATCAACATATAGCTGTGAAATATTGTGATGAATTTTAAAAGTAAACGAATTGAAACGTAAAAAAAATTTCCACAGTTTTTATTATGGGTAAAACTATTTTCCGAAGTAAAGAAAAAAAACCTGTCTACATAATTTAGCCACACTTTTCTACTTATGAATATATTTTGATCTTGTATTAAATTTTAAACTTTTTTGGCACATATTTTTCTTTAATATGATGTCTATATTAACTTTAGTTAAAGTCACATTAGGTTTACTTTGTTTTTATTTCTTTACATCGTTACATACAAGAATTTTAGTACTCTGCTGTTAACCAAAATCAATTTTAATAAAAGAGCTATTCTGTTTCCTTATAATAGTTAGTATAGAAGTTTCAAAAACTTTTTTTATCTAGTTAACTCTACCTTATAATTATTCCTTCCATGAAGGATTAAGTTTTTTGAGACCATTAGAAGAAATTTATAATTAAAATGAACAGCGATATTTCAAATTCTTTCAAAAGGCTTTTCCGTGAATTGAAGTATGTTTTTTTTAAATTTTATTATATTGTTACAAACCTGTAGTTTTGCTTATTAGCACGAATAGTATTATCATAAGCAAGACCATTTAACAGTCACCTGTATTGCATGTTGCGGGATGCCATGACATTGTTCACAGAGCTTTGCGACAAACTTGGCAATCATTTGGTGACTTTGGTGACAAAACGGATAATGCTCGAAACTGTGAGAATTTTGTTGATCCGTCCCTAAGGAACCTAGATACGTCTGATTGATCTAGAAGCTTCTAGGCTCACCTCCCAGGAACTATAAAAGACCGGCACTCTCAAGCTGCGAATGTTCGTGAATTGAGACATGGTGACTAGTGTTCAAAATCACAGATAAATAACAAGCTTCGAGAGGATAGCGAAGCAACGGCGGAGTCAAGCTATTCTTGAACTGATCCGTGTGCCTCGAGGAGACAGCATTTAGTAATGTGCAGCCAGTTTTATAGTAGTGAGCCAGTTGTGCATCTAAAGTGAAAAGGCTGTGGAAAGTAATCTGGAGAGACCGTAGAGCAAAGTTCCGATTATCCCTTCCCCTGCTAAGCTCTGTTTGGCATCTTTGTGTACTGTGGACGTTGTTACAACTGTATTCCTACTTGTGGGCTACTGTTGCTTTTTTGTACTTCTGTGTGTTCATCTCGGCTGTAAATGTTTGTAGTCTTTGTTTTGTTCTGTCTTCGTGTAAATATCATCGCGGGTTTCTATTGAGACTTGCTGATTGTGCTCTCGCACTATACACTGACTATAAAAAACGAATCCGGGGGTGGAAAATACGTAAAAATATATTTATATTTCTGGGGGAGCATTAAGCTAGTGTGTATTAAAATTTTTGAACCCGTTTCTTCTTCCAAACTTCCACGTAAGAAGGTCTGATACACATTAACGGGATTAAACATCCTCTCACAGATGTGGCACAGAATCTTGAACAGGGGGAATGATATAGGGTATTTGAACACGGCTCAAATTTAGATGTCCTTCTTACTATAGCATTAGTGCTGTATAAGAATGGGATGTTAATGAAATTAAAATATAATCCACATTAATTAAATTAGAATCCTTATGTCAGTCGTAAAAATGAAGAAATATGCAAAGCTCTGTTGTTTCTAAAATGATATTGAAAAAATAGCCGACTTGCTCCAAACCAAAACTGATTATTTATTCCATTCATTTATTCTTAGCAATAAAATAGTTTTATGAATCAACGATGCTGGAAATAATTTAAGCATCTTTCTACTTTCCTGTCTACAATCTACATATAATAAAAAAGTAGAAGACTTGAATTATGACATATGGAAAAAAAACAACATGTTTATTAACTCTGGGTAATTGAAGTTTTCTTTGTTTAGATTTATTTAGAACCAATTTCGTAGTTTAAAGTTGTCATCGAGATTACTGAAAAAAAAATATTTTTTTGAAATAATATTAATGACAAAATAGAGATTAGAAATGGTCATCTACTCTTCAAATTGTTAATGTATTTCTACATGAAGATAGTAGAATCACTATTTAGAATGCACCAATTTTAATAAATCGTATTGAGAAGATAGTATATTATAATGTATGTCTTTTTCTGCTCTTCATTTCTAAATCGAGCAAAATATTCACATCAATCATATTCATAGATTAACCAAAAATGTATGTTTTCAAGCGGATTAATGAAATCTTCAGAGGAATAAAGTAAATTTAGATTGTTTCTTTATTATCTGTTACTTGATTCACATTTTTTACTTCATTTTTTATTATTTATATTAAAGAAACTTAAATATTCTTGAAATATAAAAAAAAATTCAAAAAGTATATTGAACAATATATTTAAAAATGTTTTGACAAAAGGAGTTACGAACAGATATATCAGTTTGTTATCATTTTTTAAATTTAAAATAAAAAATATTTTAGAACTGCTATTTAGATATTTTAAATGTTCCTAAAATTTTTGAAAAAATTCCTCTGTTATTCCCTTTATGAAATATGAAATCTGACGACAAGGAATAAAACATAATCTTTATTTATTAGAACTGTAGATAATAAAAAATGATTGATCATTGACTTCTATTTCTCTATAAATTTTTCCGATAGCTTAAAATGGTAGTATTTCCTGCTTTAACCGAAATTTCAGCTTTCTTAGCTTTTAAAATCTTTCACAAAGTGACTTTACCACAAAATTCAGAAAATAAAGATAGTAAGACCTTTTTCAGGTGCTGGACTGAAGAACTGCATACCTCATTGTAAACTGGTGTTTTATTTGGTATTTCCGAAAAAAGTAGCTATGCACGTTGTAGTCTGCATTTATTTGATTCAGATTTACCTTGTCTTTAAGTATTTTACTTGGATAAAATAGTTTGAAAAATGTCGTTAGTCGAAAAAACAACTAAAACAACAATTGTTTACAGATAAAAATATAAACCCATTTTTGTTTTGCTTCACAAACACATTGGGTGATTAAAGAGAAACAAAAATGTTAATTTAAAAATTTCCCAACTTCCTAAAATGTTCGAATACTAAGGCTCATTTTAATAATTTTTAAATGCAGAACAGATTAGAATTCAATTTTATTTTCCAAAAAAAAAAAAAAAAAAATGATAAAAGAGAAAAGGGCCAAGCATCAAAAAAAAAAAATATTTTATGATTCACATTCTTAGCAGCACTTTAAACAAGAAGTTAAGTTATAATAATTTTACTTAATCCTCCTGTAAAACTAAAATTATGATAATCTATTTAAAGTTATGATGAAGACTTAAAAAACATTGATGTTTGATTTCATTAAATATATACCTTTGAATAGTAAGGATGATCTTTTTATAGCTTTTTAAAATGGTTTTTCTCTTATTTTTTAAAATTGAATGCTTTGAATTTTCGCTAGAAAGAAACATTCACTAAGTTACAGGACACGCCTTAGCTAGTATAATTCACGTCTGAAGAAAATGTAAATTGTATCAGTAACTTTGCTAATAGTTCTTATTCAGTTGAAAAATAGTTGTTTTAGTTTCAGACAGTAATTCTTTAATTCTGATTATTTCAGCCGGCGTACTGACATAGAGGTAGCGCGTCTTTCTTGTGATGTGGGTGCCCCGGGTTCGAGTCACGATGCGAGCATGGTTGCTCCTCTTCTGCGATCTGTTTTTGAAAGTACCCCCTTAGGAAAAAAAAGGTTGTGCGAGTGAATATGATGTATGGAGTAGCTAAGTCGTACCATTGGCTCCAGGTGATGCTAGTGAAAAAAAAGAAAGAGAGATGCTTGCTAAGTTGTCAGCGGATTTATAAAAAGAGCCGTAAGTCACAACTCAGCAACAACAATTCAAGAAAAAGCTCTTATCAAGTCAATAACGAGTGTCATCAATCTTTCATTAGAATTAAAATATCCTGATTGCTTCAAGTTGCATGAATTAAGCATAACATACTAATCAATATTGTCTTTTTCTCGAATTATTTTGGTTATCAATCATTCTTCCACTCAAAGTAGCACAATTTAGACAATAGAAATATGTTAACTGTCAGCTTCAGGAATACTCGTTATGTACAAGTTATTAACAAAACTCATGAATATGTTATAGGATTCCTTGAAATATTATGATAAATCAACGAAATATTTTAGAAAGTTATGGATCATCTAAAAATCTATATTTATTTTCTCTCCAAGAATATTAGTTAGTTATATGCTTAGTTTTAATAAATTTTATAAACGGATTTATATTATTAATAAATTTGATACGAAATAATTGCATAGTAAGCGCTTGAAATAAATAAAGAAATAATTTGAAACCTATTTCTAAAGAAAACAAAGACATTATATATTAGAGTCTGGACTTCATCTATGATTTCATAACTAAATGACGAAATTGGATCATGAAATAAAATTCGTTAGAAATTGAACTGAATGCAATTGCATTATAATATTTTAGCAAGTAATATAAACAAATAAAATCAATTCCTACTTAGGTCAACAAAGAAAATATTTATTTTAGTCATTTGTTATTAAATAATTACAATGTATATAAATATGACAGAATCATAATATCAAGTAACAAAAGAAGAACATTTCCAGTGATCTACACGCTTCGCCATTGACGGTATATATTCCTAAAATTATATTATTCTAAATATCTTATATGAGGGCGTTTGATTCTCCCATATCAAACTAAAATTAATTAATTTATCAAAAAAAATTTGATTCTCGAATTGAACTCACATTATTCACTTCCACATGAAAAATAACGAAATGAGCTACTACCTATAGATTTCAATCGCCATTACAAACTATTAAAACTCTATTTAAAGTATTAAAAATTAATTAAATTTTATGAGTGAATTAATATTGAAAAAAAATTGTATTATCATCAAGTGTCATTGACTACCAGTTTAAAAAAAATGTATTTGAACTTGAATAAATGAATAAAACGTATTTTATTAACGATTGAAAATTTGAAAAAAATATATCAATATATATAGTGAGAGTGTGAACTAATAGTAGGAATTAAAAAATATATTAGTCCTAAATAGTCACATTTGCTGTTTACCCAAAATAATTTAAAAATCATCCTATTCCTGATAATTCTTGATTTCTGATTTGTATATCAGTATTATTCCGCCTAATGTTCCTCAGTACAGGAGGTAAGAATCTTTTAGTATGATGATCGATTCTTACTTCTCACTAATTTGCTTTAAGACCGCAGTTTTAAGTTATCTCTATTCCTTCTTGCATTTGTACATGACCTGATGATGGTCATTTGGACTCAATCTTAGTTCTTTCCTCTGTATCGCCTTGATGACCGCCATTCAGTTTACTCCGGATGCCTTAGCAAAGTAAGGGTAATTCTAACGGCATTATGCATCAATATTAAAATTAATCGGGATTCAGAACATTGAATCACAATAAAAAATTCGAATCAATATTTGATGTATAAGTTTTGATAGTTTAAATTTTTTGCTACACACCTTATGTATGCGATTAAAAATTGTATGTATCATCGTTTTCAGAAATTATTAATTCCTTTACCATTGAATGTAAAAATTATTTTATTCGTTTCCTCAAAACTGCATGAAAATGTAAAACTAAAAAAAAAATATCAAATCTGGAAGTAATCATTTGTGTTCTAATAATTTTTCTACAGAATTTCGCTTTTCTGAAAAGTTGTATTTAAAAGTATTTTTACGATGATAACTGATGGCAATGATTAGCCTGAATAAAGACGATTCTTTTCAAATTATTGTTTAATTACTAATAATTACTGTTTATTCCTTATAAAAATATTTTCAATGTTTTTTGAAATAATAAACATTTGCTCCCTCTCAATTTACTGTGTTTATATGCTAAAATGCAAAAGAAAAACTTGTTGCGAACCGAACACCCTATAAATGAGGTAACTAAACGATTGCATACGTCAGAAAGAAAATTAAATAAAAGGCTTATCTATGTCAGAAAGACGTATAATAATTAAATGATTATGCAGTGCAGTAACTAAATTACTGTCTATGCCAGAAAGACATATGATGGCAATAAAATTCTTACAAAATTACTGAGTATATAGATGGAATTTTTATCATCAAACGGATGAATAATGATGTTATATTAAAAAGAATGTGTAACTCTTAATTGATATAAAGCGTAATGTTCATTGTATTTTGGAAACTACTGGAAATATTAAAAAAGTATTGCCCATAATTGTTGTAGATAATTTACGATATATAAAAATAATTATATAGACATTGATGCTGTCGGTATTACTTTATTTTAACTATTATTACTCATATTTTTTATGAAGAAAGAGTAATATATGTGTTAATATCTTCTGTTGGTTGCTAATTATAATTTAATATAAACTGACACTACATTCAGAGAAAACGGCAAATGAAAGGCGTCCAACAAATAAAACCGAATAATCTGCTTTTCATAACTTTTTCAAGGGCACCTGGCACTCGATATTTCAGTTATGTTTCAATCCTATTCTCTATCTGCAAAAATATGTGGAGATTATATCTAACATAATAACAATAACGGGTTTCATTTTCTTTGAAAGGTTGACAACAGAAGATGAAATATTTTTAACATCAATTTTCAGGTCGCGGTCAATTGGCGATGTCAAATTAATCAAATATAACTTTTTCTTCCGCACAAAGAATATGCTGTAATTCGCTTCTTCAGCATAGATATAATTCCGGAGTGATTCTCTTTCTTTTAAGTTACGATAAAACTAGATTGTTGATGCCTAGAAAGATGAGAAAAAAATATGGCATGGCTCTTCCTTATCATATTCCACATCATAGTGAATTAATAAATCACATAAATATATAAAGTGTATCGTCTGTTATGGTAAGATAACAATATGTAATGGCTATTTGATGAATGTCAATATTATACTCAGGAAGATAATTGTTGATTGGTATGTATTTTAGCCGTCCAGTAATTAGTCCAGTTGTTTATGTTGTGTATTTTAGTCCAGTTGTTTAAGTTGTGTATCATATGTCTATAAATTCCTGTTTGGCATTTTATTAATGAATATGTCTATAAATTCCTGTTTGGCATTTTAT
>JAPMOQ010061498.1:1325669-1348770 GCA_026543055.1 Argiope trifasciata | reverse complement strand
GCATTTTATTAATGAATATGTCTATAAATTCCTGTTTGGCATTTTATCAATGTATGAACAATAAGTAATGACTATTTGATGAATTTCAATATTATACTCAGGAAGATAATTGTTGAATGGTATGTATTTTAGCCGTCCAGTAATTAGTCCAGTTGTTTAAGTTGTGTATTTTAGTCCAGTTGTTTAAGTTGTGTTTCATATGTCTATAAATTCCTGTTTGGCATTTTATCATTGAAATGTGATTTCTTCTGTTGATTCGTGCCAACATATTCTTATAACAGTGCAGAAGCTTCTATAAGATTTGTTATGATTGAAATGATATTTCAAAGTATGCGTGAGTAAAGCATATTAAACTATGAATGAAAACTGTCATCAATCAATTCTTTTTCAATTTGTAATAATGAAAAATGAAAGCGTGGACGTACCAAAACATCTGAAATATGTTTTGGTACGTCCACACTTAATAGTGAATGATGAAATGGTTATAAAATAATCTCTTCTAAATATTGTTGAGTTAATAAATCACATTAATATGTTAATAATATCGTTTGTTATGATGACTTATCAATATAAAATATTACTTGATAAATGTCAATATTATACCCAGGAAGATAATTGCTGATAGATATGGATTTTAGTTGTTTACATCATTTGTCCTCGACTTCAGAATAGTGCAGTTATCTAAATTGTGTTTCATATGCCCATAAATTCGTGCTTGGCATTTTATCAATGAAATGTAATAACCAGAAGAACAATGGCTCCTTCTATTTATTTGTAGCAACGTATTCTGATAACAAGGCAGAAAGTAATAAAGAAAATATAAGATCTGATATAAATGAAATAGTATTTAAAAGTATGAATGAGTACAACTTTGAAACTATCCATGCAAATTATCATCTATTAATATTTATTTTTTTCATTTTGTGATATAAAAAAACGAGAGCATATCAAATACATTTGGAATGATTTTAGTCGAACACTCTTGAATTTAATAAAAAAACTCTTTCGCAGCTGTTTCTGAAAATGTGTTTATTCATTATATTAGTCTTATAATTTTGAAATTATAAAAAATGATGATATTATGATGGTTTAAAATCAAAACCACAAATGCACTGTATTTTTAATTAATATAATTTTTGAACTTTTTTAAGGGAAATGAAAACACTTAATCATTAATCATCAGGAGTTTGACAGATTTAGCATGCACATTCATTAACTGGTGTTGTCTGCGTTTCAAGAAGCGACTAAAATTATGTGCATCATTTCTCCCCTTTTGTTAAAATAAGTTTTTTAAATAACTCATTTTATATTAATTCTAGTGAAACAATTACTTTCCAAATATAAAAGATACCTAATTATGAAGTTTCTTCTTTTCACGCAATATCTAAGGGAAATTTTCCTTTTACATTAAAATCATAGATGAAACTATTATTTGATAACCATTCCTAATTTTCCTGCTTCCTTACCTTTTTTTCTTTCGTGTTTCATTATAACCGTTTTAAAAGAAAAAAATATCTATCTAAAAATATCTATTTTTCTGATGGATGAGCGACAGTTAACCTTATGGTTGCTTTCGGTATTGATTGACTGATATACGACATCAATAGCTTCTTAATAAAATAAAATAAAATTTTTATACCTGAATAATCATTCTGAAATTTGTAGTTAATTTTTTTTTTCTTCCAAATCCCTTTTCTGAAAAAAAGAATGTGGAGCCTTCTTAATATGAACTAATGTTTTTACATAAAATTATTAAGAAAAGAAATTTTAGGGAATATATATACAAAACAACTTTAATGAAAAAGCTGCCAATATTATCTAAAGGATATTGTGCAATTTGATATCCAAGTATTTTTTTAGACGAAGACTTTGTTTGGTATTTTTACAAACAAGGAGAAAAACAGGAAATTATTTAAATATTCAAAACATGTTTTTTAAAAATTTGTCTTTTAAAATTAATCGTCCCTTCTAAATTAAAAAGATATATAAAAACAGAAGGAAAATCAGAATTTCCACTTAAAAAAACTTGCAAATAATATAATTGTTTTGAACATGAAAAATTGGAAAAAAAACTGAGATTCTATGAAAACTGAATAAAAGTTGCTTACGAAGAATAAATGTAGAATTCTTTCAGTGCATGCTTTAGTATAATCTTAAAAAAACCTTTAAATTAATTACAACTAATTACAACAAACATTTGTGTTGTTTATTAAATTTTAATATAACTATTAAAATTAGAATTATTTTTCTCGAGAGATAGTGTTTCGTAACATCCTCAATCGCACGCAAAATTTTAAATAAAAAATAAGTATTATAAGCAAACTGTAAATGCTGATAGGCTATAAAATGCCAGTACAAGTATCCTAACAAGTAATATAAAAATTAAATTAAATTCCTGCTTAGGTCAAAAAATGTATTTATTTAAATTTTTTTCATTAAATAATTATCAAAAAGTATCAAAATCAAAGTATTAGTTAACAAAAAATAGCTATACAACCCAATTGATTTCAGCAAGAGTAGAAGTCGTATTCTTCACCTTCACTTGAAAAATACTGAAATATGCTCATTTTACCGATTAAGCTTCTGCCCGGTGATTTAAATTTTTATTACAAACTGCTAAAAATATTTTTTAAAAATATTGAAAATTAAATGAAATTAATGAATAATTATCTTTAAAAAGCTTAATTATCATCAAGTGTCATCCACTACAAGTTTAAAAAATGCATTTAAACTAGAGCGGATGAATAAAAAATATTTTGTTAACGACTGAAAATTGGAACAAGATGTATAAATAAATAAATAAAGGGAGAGTGTGAACTTATAATAGGAATTGAAAAATGAATCCTATAGTTTGCTTTCTGCGCTGTAAAATTTCCATTTCGACAGACATCATACTGTCATAAATAATTTATAAACAGCATAATATTGATTTTGCCATTTAACCAGTCGCCTTAACCACTGAATATTTAAATCAGTTTTCCTTTTCAATAAAGGGTTAATTGGAAGACCACATTATTTTATTGATGCACAAGTGCTTTAATTTATATTATTCGGCATAAATCATTCTAGAAAACTAAGCATCATCGGATGGCTTAATTTCTTCATTCAAATGCTACATAGAAGATGAATGTATGAGTTTTGAAGAAAATTATAAATTTAAGCTTTATGTATGAAACTGAATGCTCAAGGAACTTTCTTTCAAGTAATTACTTTTTATCCTTATACTTAAATAACTCGAGTCTAAAAAATGTTTACGGATGCAGTAATACAGTTATACAAATATATATTCATTTATCATTCTATGGTTTAGAAAGGATAATTTTGAATAGTTGAAATTTGAACACCCTTATTTGGTCATCTATTTAGCCCCTCCAATTTCTGTATTATACAATAGAAAGAATATATGCACCATTTATTCACTCTTACTTGCAAAAGTCGTTGAACAAGGTACCCTTTTCAAGGTCTTATCACAGTGAATTTCATAAAATAATCGGAAAATAGAATACAATTATTTATTATTGATACTCAGCTTTATTGTAATATAATAGCTGTTCAAAATGCCTAATTTTGATTCGAAAAACGTATTTAAAATCATAAATACGACAATTTATATTCCCGATAAGGGTTTGAAAATATTTGTTTTTATGGCTTTTACTTATTACTATAAAATAATAAAAAAGTTATAAAATAACAAGTATTGTGAAGTCGATAACAATTGCATGATAAGTTAAATATTATTTTCAACATTTTAACAGGAAAATTGCTGAAAATTAATATTTAATGTAGTTAACTTTGAAGTTTTAAATCATAACTAATGAGAAGACTGAACAAAATGCTATCAAACTTTGATAATTAATTTTATACTCTCATAATTTGCCAATTAACTATCACATTCTGTTTATCTTTTAATATTCCTCGTCCTTATTTGTTGTTTCTAAACACATGACATTTTTTTAACTATGCAAGTTTGTGCAAAAAATGTACAATTTCACCTCAATATGCATTTTTTCTGGATTTTTGTTTTATCTGGATTTAACATTTTACAAATATAAGTGCTAAAAACATCCAAATACTCTGTTGTAAAGATTTTCTGTCTAAAGAAAAACAAGTGTAACTTACAAGAGAGAGGAAAAAAATGATTGATGATCTTTACTGGTAATTAACTAGGTGTACCATTTATTTTTGTTAATTATAACAGAAAGCTCTTTTCATATTTTTCTGTTTTATATTTTATAAAAAATTGTTTTAGGAAAGTATTGATTCTTCCATATCGTGCACCTTTTTCATACTAACATTAAAACTGAGGAAAAATGCTGCAAAAGGTGTCATTAGAATTTTTTGCTGAGGAATATTTTTCAAAACAGCAGATTTAATTTTATTGCAGCATTTCTTAAATAAATTTCTACCTTTCTCACCTTGTAATTTCAATAATGAGTATTTTAAAGAAATGTTCTATGAGGGATTAATTTAATTTTAATAATGAAGGTACTATCTCCATTTTTGCTAATTACCATTTGGTGAGAATGGAGTATATATATGTAGATGTGTACAAAAATTGGAGGCACATTTCTAATTAGAAGCGATAATTATATGTTTTTGTATTGGAATTTTGTAATCATCTCATAGAGTAAGAATAGGGTGTCTTCCACTGGATCTTGACTTCCTAGGTTCGAGACTCGGTTCCGGCAAGGTTGTTCTTTTACTGTGTGCTATCTGTGTGGTGTGTGAATGCGCCCCAATATAAAATTGGGTCGTACAATGAAGTAGCTAAATCATACTTCTGGCCCTAGTTGGCGATAGTGAAAAAACGAAATATGCTCACTTGGCTTAAATCGATAACAGATAACTGTCACCTGGCTTGTAAAGTGCCACAAGACATTACAACTGAGATTTAATTCTATAAAAACTGTTCTAAAATATATTCTATAAAAACATGACTAAAAGAAAACATTAAATCTTGAAATAAAAAAATGTTTACTTAATTAAATGAAATTGGTAATCAGATTTGAAAGACAATTCCAATTTTTAAATCATGGTGCACAGAAGCAAGATTTTAAATTTTAGCATCTTTTATAATTAATTTTTAGTACTTTCATCTTCCTCAGTAGGTTCTAAAAAATGTATGTATCATTTCCTAGCTTTGATTTTCAGAATTCAGCAGTTGAATTTCAAAATCCTCATTCATTTGAACTTTTAAACATCTGTAATTTTACGAAAATAAAACATAAATTTTGATTTTTGCTTTACAAAAGAATAAATAAAGACTTTAAATCGTTCTGAATATTTATACAATATTGTAAAATAGGTACGACATTCGAAAAGTTCAAATTTTTATATAGGATAAATGGATAGGGATTTTATGGCTGCTAAATTAGTGTTATATATATATATATATAACGTTTTTGAGCTCCTTTTTGTTAAAGACAGACAGACAGTCATTTCTCAAAAATGTATAATTTTCGAACTCGGGGAGGTTTAAAACATGGAGATACATTAAAATCTCGAGCTCGAATTTTTGATGATTAGTAAACTTACTGTACACAAAGAGGGGTGACCCAAAAAAAGTTTACAAGGCCAATGAAAATGCTTTATTTACAATAGACCCACGATACAAATGGTAGTTAAGAGACATATGTGGCGGTTACTTCTCTGTATAATCAACAAACCTGTTGAGGTATTTATCACACCACTTGACCAATTTCTTTAACTCTTCTTGGTAATACCAGGTACTTGACTATAGAGCCAGTTCACAGCACCTTTTTAAACATCACCTTGTGATATGACCCTTGTTTCTAATAAGTTTTTCTTCAATGCCATTAAAAGGAAGTAGCCACTGGGAGCGAAATCGGGTTTTGTATGGGGGGGGGGTAGCTCCAGATTCTCCAACTAAATGTTTCCTGCAATCTTTCTGCCCACTTCAACAGAGCGATACCATTTTGGCAAATGTTTTCTACTATGACATGTTCTTTGTTCACAGAAATCGTATCACGGCTGACACCAACGAGTGAGACAGCTTCTCTAGATATCTTGCCATTACTGTCGCTGTTTCAGGTCTCACTATTATTATTATTCTCTCTTAGACTGATCCAAACTAGTCTACTCTATCTCCATTTTGATTTACAATATTTCCATCTGCAATTTCTACTTTTTAAATACTGCTGCTTGTAAACTTTTTAGGTTCCCTTCTCCTATAAGCAAAATTTTCACTGAAAAATAAAGAAGACTACAATTATATAGCAATTACACATTTTTATTTCAAAAAGAATATGAAAACTTTACGAATGAATTTTTTTAACACAAAGTGAAATTCAAACGTGATTTCGTATCAAGAGTTCCTTTATCTTTTGATAAATTGCATATTTTTTAGCTTACTTTAAATGACCTGATATCTCTATTAGACACACTGAAAACCCCTTTTTCACCATTAAACAGAGTTTCCTTGTGATTTATTACTTACGGTAGTTGGACATTTTTGAATGAATGCGGTTTCACGATCATAACTTCGTTATCAATTAGGTTTATATCAAAACATGGTAATAAATCAAAACTGCTTCAACAAATGAGCTGTTTCTGCCCATAAAGTTTTCAACTTTATTTCTGCCATCTATCACTAAGAATGTAGAAAAATGTAGTTGTTCTTATGCTCTATAGTAAATTTAGGGTTTAATGTTCTGAATGTTCAAAGTCACTGCTTTTTTAAGTTTAAAAAGAATTTTCTTAAAGGATATGATAAAAAAACTCAAATGCTGGTTTATTTCAGATAGAAAGATGGATTATTTTATCGAATTATCTTAAAAATCAATATTGATCAAATTTTACTTCATAGCTAATGCGTGGATAAATGGCAAATAGATTTAAGGGGAAATATTGTGATTTGATACAATTTGGAAGATGCTATGTGCCTTTTATTTTATTTAATTTTGTTTAATGTTAAGCTTATTAGATAATTGTCTTTTATATTAAACAATGAATTTGAAGAAAATGTATTTCGAATGAAATATCATTAAAAAAAAATTCCTACTATTAGTTTACACTCTCCCTATATATATATTTATATATCTGTCGATTTAAATATTCAGTTGTTTATAAAATACTTTTTATTCATCAACTCAAGTTCAAATATATTTTTTAAACTTGTAGTCGATGACACTTGATGTCAGTTCAGTGTTTTCAAATATTAATGCATTAATTTAATTTAATTAATTTTTAATACTTTATATAGTTTCAGCAGTTTATAATAAAAGTTGAAATCAATAGGCGATAGCTCAATCGATAAAATGGAAGTATTTCGGTATTTCACGTGAAGGTGAAGAATGTGAATTCAATACTTGCAAAAATCAATCAGTTTTTGATAATTAATATTTTTTTTGTTAATTATTTAATAAAAAACAAATAAAAATTTTCTTTTTTGTCCTAAGCAGGAATTGAAATAAAAATATTTTTTATATTGTTTGTTTATCTTTGATTTATGAAAAATTATAAGTATAAAGTATAGTTTCAGAATTAATTACTCTGACAAGCTTTTATTAAGTTGCCAAAATACAATATTAATAAATGCTTTGAAAATATTATTTCAATTTTAAAAAGTCACATGTTTATTTGTGTGGTTATATATTAGATGTTAAAGGGACAATATGAGTCAGTAAAATAATATTTTTAAATTCATTACAAATTTTTCAAACATTCCGATTTTTTTCTATTATATTTTTCTTTAATTAAAAAGAATTATGTTTGTATTCGAATCTTGAGTATAGAATTAAGCAATTACAGAATGTTTTGTAAGAAAATAAATACATGTGCAAAATAAAATTATAAAAATCTTAAGTGGATAAATCTATTTTGTATTTTGGTAACCAATTTTAAGTTTCAATTAAGAATTATTCATACATAGTTTCTTATTATTTAATCCAGAGATTCATTTTCTACTTTTACAAAATTCACGGCAATATTTGATATTTTATGCATAAGATAAAAAAAACACATTTATCTCTAATAGATCAATATAATAGATGATAACTTCTTTAATAAATAATAAATATAACTTCATTTTTGAATTTAATTAATTCTCTAAACTTTTGAACTGCATACACACCTTTTTTTTTCATTTAACTTATATTCATATTGGAATAAAACTATCATAAATTCTTTACTGCTAAGACAAAGTTAAAAATATTTTTTATATAAAGGGAACACTTTAATTAAATTCATTAATTAATTTCGAGCATAAAACTAAATCATTTCCTTTTTGGCACTATGCGACGAATCAAAAGGGGAAAATTAGAAAGCAGTATTGGTAATGACGGAAAATTTAAAGCATCACAGTTTAAACTGAAAAGCAGATTATCAAATTTTCTTTTCCCAATCTTCTGTGAGAAATGGAATTTATGCAAATATGATTGCATTTCTAGGAATTCCCAAAGCAAGATCACAACAAAGTGTTACGAATAATTAGAAATATAATACATTTCATTAATGCAAAACTATCTTAGAGAGCATGCATATTTAAATAACACAGATCACAATAAACTTAGCATTATTTCTGGCCTGGGACTATATCTGCCTTGATTTGAAATAAATGTTATGACTCAAGATTTGCTTTGAAGTCTTCATCCATTTAAAAAGTTAATACCTTACGAAGTTTTTTCATTATAAATAATTGGGAGTTTGTTTAGTTGCTGTTTTCATTTATTAAGGTGTAAATTAAATATTGTTATAAAAGCTGGAATTTGCTGTAAAATAACTAATTAATCATATAACTGATATTAAGTTCAGTCAACTAATTTATTTTAGCATTCTAAATGAAAATTTCTTTGTGCGAAACCATAACAGGAAATTAGATGCAGGATGATTTATTAATAACCAAAAATAAAAATGATTAATCAAGGTTA
Source organism: Argiope trifasciata (assembly GCA_026543055.1). Lineage (NCBI taxonomy): Eukaryota > Metazoa > Arthropoda > Arachnida > Araneae > Araneidae > Argiope > Argiope trifasciata. The sequence goes on along the minus strand of JAPMOQ010061498.1, from coordinate 1,339,882 downwards.
AAGGATGACATTGGGCACCTTTGTTCAAAATTGTAAGATTTTTTTTATTTATATTTTTGCTCAAATATGTAACTTAAATTTTCCTAAAAAATAAGAGAATTTATTAAATATATTTTGGAAGTAGTAATGGAATTCAGATTACGTGAAATCAAATATTTATTATTTTTTTAATTTTAATCACAATAAAAAGGGTAGTTTCTCTGAAAAAATGTGTATTATAGAGTCTATTACTAAATAAACAGTTTCACACAAATCTAAGATCGAATCCCTTCCTGCATAGATGAAATGTGACACTTTTTTATGTGCCCAGTCAAATAAAAAATCATTCCATTGATTTCGACACAAAACGTATAAAAAATTACATGAAGCTGATGCTGTTTTCGTTTATCTTTATACTGGAATGTAATGATAATTTTTTCATTAATGAAAATGGAAAAAAAGTAATTCATGCACATTTCTTGTAAAAAGTAAATGCACAAGTCATGCATAAAGTAAAATTCAAAAGTCATGCCCAAAGTAAAATTCAAAAGTCAAAAGTCATGCACAAAGTAAAATTAATTTTATAATTTAGATTATGTTTCTTTTGCATAATAATAACAATAAAATAAAATAAAAACTGGATCTAACATTTTTACGAAAATGGCAAGAAAAATTTCCCAATAGAATTTTTTTCCCTTTTTGTATTCATATTTTATATATTTATTTTTATAACTAACGACGGTGATTCCTAGAAACGTCTTAAATGCCTATATTTATTGCAGAAATTTTGCATTGAAAAATAATCGATCATAACATTTTATCAGTAGATTCACGTTTATCTTTACGGCATTTTTTAGCAATTTTAACAAATTCTTTAAATATAAAATTAATTTCAGAGTTTAGGTAGTTATATTTCTTTTGAACAATAAAATAAAGCTTTTCTTATGAAAATGGAAAAAAAAAATATGATAACTATTCTATGGAAAGTTTCGAATGCCCATATTTATTGTAGAAATTTTGTATTTGAAAAAATGACATGGACAAAAACACCTCAAATTTTTAAATGCAAAATTAATTTATAAGTTTAGTTGGCTATATTTCTTTTAAATGATTAAGTAAAACAACCCGACCATTTAAGAAAAAAAGAATACTATCATCTCATTCGTTTTATCTTCAAACATTGCAAAACTTACAAATAATATCTGAAGAAATAAAAATGCCTCATTTTGCAATTAAAATCCAAAATATTTATATATAAATAAAGTCATTAAAACAAAAATAGGAAATTGTTACTTAAAAAGAGATTTATTGCATGAAATCTCTTACTCAATTTTAAGTAATATTGTACCTGTTAAAACACACCTTTTCATATAAGTTCTTGAATGGTTTTATGCAAAATTAATTTCGAAGTTATATCATTATTAATTGACTGTATTTCTTTGGAATGGTTATATATGATGTCCTAACATACTTATGAAAACAAGAACAATGTGATATTCTTCTTTGTACATCACAGATGGTGGTAAAATCCAAAATATTAATACCTGTGGAAATAAAATGTCTCAGTCTGCAATGAAAATAAAGATAATTATATAGGGTCAAGGGGTTATTAAAACAAAATAAGGACAATTTTGCATATAAAGAGATTCATAGAAGGAAACCTCTAACTCAATTTTAATAAATATTGCAACTATTTAAATAGAGTTTTTCATGTAAATTCAAGAAGGTTTTAATGCAAAATTAATTTCAAGTATCAGGTTATATAAATTTTGAATGAATAAATAAAACAATCTATTATTATGAAAGCTTGAACAATATAGTAGTATTTTTCTGGTATCCAAGGCGGTAAGATTTTGAAATAACAAATGAAAAAAATATCTTTTTCTCCAATAAGAATCAAAATATTTATATAGGAACATCAATACATTAAAACAAAATGAGGAAATTGTTGTTGAAATGAGGAAATTGATGCATGAAATTTTCTAATTATTCTTGGTAAATAGTGTACCTATTAAAATATTTTACCAAAACCCAAACCTGTGGAAGAAAGTATTTTATGGTCCTTAAACGTGTGAAGATTTAAAAAAAATCTTATTTTTCCGCTTTGATCAAAGCAAAATAATGTAAATCGTTCCACTGAAACAGTTTTAAAGATTGATAGCAGGTTCAAAAGGAAATCATCAAAAGGAAAAGTCATCAAATTAATGAGATCAATAGCAAGAGGAAGTCATTTTATAAATTACCAACCGTATTTGTTGGTTTAACAGAAAATTTCTCTTAAAATTCACTCTCTCATTCATTTCGCCTTAGAATAGAATCCCAAATTTATGCATCGCTTAATTCTTGGAGCTCAGTCTATCCAGGATTAAAGCTTTACTCTTCGTTTGTCTTTCATGTAAGCTCGAAATGTCACTTCCTTAGACCCCATTGTGTACACCTTCAAACATAAGATTTCTTGAAGATATTGAGTTAATGGGAAGTTAATTACTTAGTATTCTCTTCATGCATAAAGATGTCAAACTTTGCTACGTATGTAACTTGCAAAATCAAAGGAAAGTAACAACTTAAAGCTCTTAAAATAAATAGAAGGAATTAATTTGCTAATTCCATTCATTTTTGTACTTTTCTTGTGTATCTAATAGCATTTCAGAGAAAGGAAAATGCATTAAAAGGGAGATAGTTTTGTTTGAATTTGTTCCAGAGTAAGTATTTTTGTTTAAATTGGTTCGTCGAATATTTCTGAAACGATAATTAGAAATTGTTTACTTCCTAAGAAAAAGAAAATTTATAATAATAGCAATAATAAGCAGTTCATCAATTTTCTCGATTAAATCAAAATGAGACAGAATAATTTAATTATGTCTATAGATATTTCCTAGATTCCTTCTACATTCAGACTGACTATAAAATTATCTAATATTTAACAAGTGATATAAATAATTTTTTAATTCAATTCCTACTTAGGTCAGCAAATAATTTTTTTAAATTTTAGATACTTTTTATTAAATAATTATCAAAAATTAATCGGTATCAAAAATTTATTGAATTTTTCAAATATTGAATTCACATTCTTCACCTTCACACGAAAATTACTGAAGTCCTTCCGTTTTACCGATTGAGCTACTGCCTGCTGATTTCAATTTTAATTACAAGCTGCTGAAATTCTATTTAAAGTATTAAAAATTGATGAAATAATATTAAAAAACTGTTTTAGCATCAGATGTCTTCCACTATCAGTTTAAAAAACGTATTTGAACTTGACTTGGTGAATAAAAAGTATTTTATTAAAGATAGAAAATTTGAAAAAGATAAAATAAATAAATAAATGGAGAATGTGGACTAACAGTAGGAGTTGAAAAATTGAATTTTTTTTGTTCGTATTTTATGCGTTGCTGTACCGTTCATCTATTTGTTTTAAAACTTTACCTACACTTACGCGAAGGTTATAGGAATGGTACAATTATTATATCTAATTCGTAAAAAAAATTTTTTTGTTCGCATTTTATGTGCTAATATTCCGTTTATTCGATTGTAACATAACTTTGCCAACTTTTGGGTTTCACTTGTGCAAATGTTAAAGGCATAGTACAGCTATTATATCTAAAATTAAAAATATATATAAAATAGATATTTTTCATACTTATCCTTTATATATAATATAATTTCAATGAATATATTCACTAACGACAAGAAAATAAATTTCTTTCTTTCTATCATTCCCTAATCAGAGAACTATGCCAAATTTCAAACATTTCCTAAATTATTTTTTCCTGCAGTTGCAAAATGCCGGTTGCTAGTTAGTATGACATAAAAAGTTGGATCAGGATTTAATACTATATTTTTGGATCATGATTTGAATATTACATGTAAGAAAGTTTAAAAATATAAAATCCTTATCAAAAATAGTAAATTTTTTTTGACTATATCAGGAGGAATAGCGTATCAGAAGTCTTGTGAAACTTTGCGAATATAATAAAGATATATTGAAAATTCAGTTATTTTTACCAATGAGAATAACTGTTGCATTTAACTTTATCCATGAGCAGGACAAGCCTCTCTCGCAGCCCGACGTTTGCTTTTTGACTCCAGATTGTATGGTGAAAGTTGTTTGTTTTAGCGAGTTCTATCACACCTTATAAAAAGTACTATTAGTTTTACACCACCCTGTATAAAAACAATTTAAGGAAAATGATTTGTGATGATGGGGGTGGGACTTCTTTACAAACTGAGTTGACAGAAGATGCTATAAAGCATTTTCATTCTTCTTATGACAATCTAGCATAATTGAAATTGATTTTTGAAGCTTTCGAAATTTGCTTTCCAAAGCTAGGAACTGGGTCCATTGTTTCATCACGAGTAATCAAAGGTAGTTTTTATTTTCAGGGAATAAAGTAAATGATATACGCTATGTTGTTGATACATAAAGGTTTTAGGTTGATTCCTTATAAAAACACTGCGTATGAAGAAGTATCGATGATATGTTATGAAACCGGATTGGTATACATACTGTTTAAGTGTATAATATCGCCGTTCACAGGTTATTGGCATTTTATTACTACACCTTTGTGCTCTCTTTAATTCATCCTAATGACATTTCTGGTTTATTTTTGCAACTTCCATCTATTTTAGTAGCTAATAGATCAGAACATTTTTATTTACCCAGGCAGAATATTTATTATTACTATTTTGGTTTCCTGCCAGTATACACCACATATATGAGAGGAGTAATGGAGTTGGGTTGTGTTACCTCCACCACTATTACAGGACACACAGGTTACGGGACATGTTGTTCTGTGTTCGCTGATGGCTAAAATAATCTCGGAGTTAAAACAGAGTTTTGAACAAAATGCTGTCAGGATGATTGTCATTCAGATTATCCCAGATGACATGGGAAGGCAGGTTGAATACCTTTGCTGCTATTAGTTTTATCAGATGGCTAAAAATATTCTACAAGAAGATTTTTAATGAATTTTTTATAAAAAGACAAAAAATATGAAAGAGAAGTAAATAAATAAGATTGCATTTTGTCTTTTATATCATTAGGAAAAATGGTGGATTAAACTGAGATCCTTAAATCATTATACTGAATAATTTTTAGGGAGTTATATTTTATTCTTATAATTAATTTTAGTGTTATTAATTGAATTGTAGTGGGCTTGGTAACGTTATCACCTTAACCCCCCAATTTCTAAAAGTACTTACTTACAATTTATCATATTTCATTAAGTTCGTTTACGCAAAAATATGGTTCTTATTCCGCTTGTTTTAGTACAGGTGTGCCAGAGAAACCAACTTATTTGAAAGGTCATTAAAAACAAAAGTACTCTAGTTATTGTTTTAATTCTTTTTTTATTTGAGAATACAATATACCAATTTTTTTCTCATACAGTTTTGAAAATAATATCGGTTAAATGGCGACCCCCAGAGCGCATACACTGAGTAGACCTATTTTTGAAGTTTCTTGTCTACTCTTTGTAGCACATCAGTTGGTATGTTGGCAATGGCGTGGCGAATGTTGTTCTTGAGATGAGTTACTGTCCGTGGTCTATCAACATAAACCAGGGATTTCAAAGTGAGCCTCGTCACTGAAAAAAACGACCGCGTCTTCATGCAGGTTGTCAAGCAGCATTTCACATTCATTTTGAGGGGCAACAAAATCACTTTAATTCTTGCACAACAGTCAGTTTATAGGGATGAAAAGGAAGGTCTTGATGTAGAGAGAGATGGAGGAAGATCGTGGTGTCAGAAATTCCCAGAGAAGCTGCGCGTTTGCTAGCCGAACGCAGAACTGACTGCCTCATTCTTTTGACATTTTCAGGAGTTCTGGTGGTTCTTTGATGTCCATTGCTGGGTTTAGCGGCACTCCCGAACTGAATTATCCAACTACAGAATCGAATTACGGTCAGGAACGGGTCTGTGAGGAGGAATTACAAAGAGAGCGCAGAAGGCACGTTCTGTAGCAACAAGTGAGCGACCGTTAGAAAAGAAGTTCTGGATGGCGAAGGCTCACTGTTCTCTAGACCAGAGCATGATGGCAACTGATTATCAAATATTATCAGAAGAAGAAACAAACTTGGGAACTTCCCCCTCCAGTATCACCACATATCACCCCTCTACCCACCCAACTCACCTCTCAGGAGTTTTTTTCAAATAAGCCAGTTTCTCTGGCGCACCCTACATATCTGATTCAGTTCGTGACTGACGGAATTCGTCAGATATGGTACTGGATGTGGAATCTTCAGCTTATCAACGCACTTTGGAATACTTAGACAACATATTAGGTGGAAGTTAGATTTAGCTCTCGTATATGAACATAAGTTACACTGTTGGTGGAATGTTTGGAGAAACTAGCCAATATTTGTGTTTCACATGGAGTAGGAATTCGGATAAACTTCAGGAGGTGATCAAGCCTGACAACACAGAAAAAGAGCTCATCAATCTACTGGTCATCAATCTATGGATTTTTTAATAAAACCGGTTAAGAACACTACCAGGTGAGATAGCCCTTAACATTTTCCCCATTATATCCTCTGATATACCATGCTATTTTTAAAACATTAATAAACCAATGAGCAGACAAACTAGCAATGTTACAATATAATATGTGTGGGAATGTGTATTAATAAAGATAAAAACTTATGTGCCAGTATAATGAGGTAAAAGCCTATTATACTGGATAACCTATTATTTGTATAATTAATTTCTAAATTTTTTGTATTAAATTTTAATACCTCCTATGAAAAGACATTTTTTTTCAAAATATCTACATTAACCTCTAATACAGCTTATCAATATTATAAACTATTGAAGAGTGACGAACCGAAGAAAAGAATTTTGATAGAAAATTCTTTAAAAAATTTGTACTGGTTCTTTATATGAAAATTGCTTCAATTTTACGAGATCATTTTAATAACTAGACCATGTCATCGAAACTGAATGAATGTCTACTTCATATCTTGCTTTATATTTTAAGAAGGGATGGAGTCATGAATGTCTACTTCATATCTTGCTTTATATTTTAAGAAGGGATGGAGTCGTGTATGATATATGAAAGAATTTTATGTAATTATGGAGCTAATAAGATTTACTTCAGAATGGCTGAAAAATTATTTTTATCCACGAATAGAAATTAACCTGACAAAAGGATATATTCAGAAGAGCACAAGTAATCTTCGATTTATCTAGTACTTCTTTTATAAAAAACGTAATTAAATAAGGAACATACAAATTTATTTTTATAATGAAATATCTAAATTAAATTTCTTTAATTTTTCAACAATTAAAAATTGTGCTTCAAAATTTCACATCTGCCTGAGCTTTTCAAACTTATAGTAATATTTTTCAATAATCATGAAGAATTATGCATAATTTCATTAATTTTCTTCAAAATAATTACTAGTAAGGCATGACCATTTAAGGTGAAGGAATAAATTAAAATTAAATACTGAAGCGGTCTAATTATTTAGGTTATTAAAAATAATCTCTCAGAAATTATTGCAAAAAATTTCCCGATTTTATATTCTGTTCAAACAGAAAAAAAATATTGAAAATAAATAAAATAAGAAAATAAAAATAATAAAGATTAGAAAATAAAATCTTAGAATTGTTACTGATCACCGAGTTCGATTGTAGTGGATGTATGGTGGGAAAAAACAATTAGCAGGCTTCAACAGAAAACAAAGATGACGTTTATTAATACGCGCACACAAATGACAAATATTTACAACCGAGACGAACACAGGACAGCACACAGCACCTCACTAAAATAGACAGTAGCCCGCTAGTAGTAATCGATCACAGCGCCAAAATGCGGTGAGGCAGAATCCAGCAGGAGTAGGTATCTTCGGAGTTTCGCTTTACGGTTTGTCCAAACAGCTGAAATTTTCACTGTCTCATCGCTTTATATGCCGACTCACTATCAGACAATAGGGCGCTGTTTCCACTATAGACAACCGAATTCGATGCTCACAGCTCAGCGCAACTATAGCTTAGATTTCACAGACTCTGGCACTTTGCCATTCCTTCGCTATTTTCTCGAAGACCCGTTACTTGACGACGATTCTGACTACAATTATTCGCAGATTGAGACTACCGCCCTTTTATAGTTCCCGGGAGGCAAGAGAGAATATTCTAGGCCAGGCAGACGTATCTCGGTTCCTAATGGACGAATCGATAAAATTCTGGACGTTTCCATCATTACCTATTTTGTCGCCTAAGTCACTAAATTCGTCGCCAAGTTCTGGGATGGCTCGGCATCTGAACAGCATCTAATACATATAAAGGTAAACCAGTCTTTCCAATGATAGAGCCAACCATGCTGGGAAACAGCATAATAGATTTGTAACCATATAGATAAAAGCTATATACGTATGCGTATATCTATTTATGCATGTTTTACATGTCCTCTTAAACAATCGAACCAAATTCTGCTTAGCTTTACACACCTATTATATATGAAAAGAGAAATAATACTGTAATATTTTCAAAGAAAGCTGTTAAATATGAAGTTAATTAGAAATGTTAAAGATAATTTCTCTTTTTTCTCACTTTAAACTATACCACTATTTTTATGTTACACTTTTATTTAAAAGAATGCCTTTACAATGCCTTTATTGGTCTTAAAGTAGGTTTAATTGTAACATCAAATAGGTCAACTTCAATTATGGCCAGAAATATAAGTTAATTTGGATCAAATGAAGCATATTTGATGCCAACAGGGCTATTAGGAACCCTATTTAAACATCACCAGCTGAAAAATTGAAAGACCAGTGCGCACTTCATCTACAACAAACTCACATGAGTGATATTTTTTCTAGGATTTATATTAATATTTTAAATTAAAGAAATAATGAAATAATTGCAGGCAATTTAGAACAAGATTTATAGGATTGATATAACAAATATTAATAACATAAGGCTTAATAGCACTAGACGGTTCAGTTGATATTCCTTTTAAATTGAAAAATGTTTCAGACATTAAAAGAATTTTGTATATCGTAATATATTTCATACAGAAGTAACTTTTACGTAAAAAAATTATTTATGAAAAGATTTTAATCCTAGGAAAGTCCGACTATATCAACTAGTATTTATAATAAAAAACGATAAATATAAGAGGAGCTTTAGGAGAAATAACTGCTAGATTTACAGAAATCACAGAAGTTACTAAAAATATTTTTCTTCACCGTTTATTACACAAGCTCTTCCAAGATAAGTTATAACGCGGCAAGAAAAAAGTTTCTTTGAAAACTAACGCCCCCTCTTTCTTGCCAAAGACGGGAAAATGCTGTTTCTGTTCAGCTTATCTTCGTTTTCCAAGAACTTCCAAAGAGCTGATTAGTAATTGAACAGAACTCCATGAGGCACACTCATTTTGTGTCCTGTCAACTTTCATCATGTGGAAGAGCCAGACGATTTGCCGAAGTTACAACCGTCTCACATAAAAAGAGATTATATATCAATCTCTTAAATGTTAGCACTTTATTTTTTCCCCCTTCTCTTTTTTTATTTGATAGTTTGTTTCTCCATCAAGTGAGTTTATCTGTTTATTTCTCTAGATTTTATTTCTGTTAAAATAGACAAATACGTTGAAAAGACAATATCGAATACATTTTTTAAAGGTATGTTTAGTTTCTAGACAGTTTGTTTTATAACATTGTTTTTACTTTTTTTGAAATTACATTCACTTCTATATTTGCCTAATTTGCGTTTTAATGCTGAAAATCCCCATCCTATTTTTTTTTCCTTTTTTTGAAACCCATATATATAAAGTGTTCTTAAATGAAATTGTTTGGTATTTTTTGTGTATATAGTTTTACGCATTTCTTTAAATGGGATTCCTTTAGTCTAGAGTAGCTAGATCTAATCTATGTCTCTTGTGCCAAAAAATTCCAAACTAAATCAAACTAAATGCTGCTTTGCATCTTTAAATTCCAATTTTACAAATTATAAATTTTGATAAAAATTTTCCAATACAATATACAACATAAATTAAATTCCAATCCATAATTTCTGTTCAAAATTAATGCAATTATTTATTAACATGTATGACATAATAAGCCATCTGCTTATTTGAAGATTTTATAGTTGTTTTAATACTTCATAATGCCAAAAAAATCGAAGTTGTTTTATTTTATTTATTATTTTGAAACCCAGTATTTAAGTATTTGATAAAAATGTTATTAGAACTATATCTTGCTTCTGATATTAGGTAATATATTTCTCATGTTATCTACACAAGTTTCTAAAATCTATTTAGACAATAAAAAACATTTTGTCAACTTGTTGAACACAAATTGATACATATTTTTTCATAGATGTTTTTAAAATCTGATCCATGCAAAAATTCAAAAATAAAAGTATTTGAAAACATTTTACACAAAATTATTTCTGAAGGTAACTTAAAAACAATGTAAGTTTTTATTTGGTTTTTTACATTTATTGAATATTTAGTTCAATTTTGTAGCCAGAAGCTAACATATAAAAAGAAATACGAACGTCATTTTTCATTTTATTCCATAACCTTACTTCAATTTTTTCGGCAGCAATATTGGAAGCCCTAGCGTTTGTAGCATTTGTCTTTAAATACCGAATAATACTATTTTTATTCTATTTTTTATTTAACAACAGTTTTTCATAGTTTGCGATAAATAATATGATACTATGAATAAAAAATTTTTAATATTAATTTAATATGTTTGACCTTTAATTTTACAATTTAGTTTCAACTAATTAATATTAACCGGAAAAAAATCTGTTCTGCAACTCTGCTTTTATTGCGCTATTAATTTATTCATTAATTAGAGTTTAAGCTTTAAGATTGTTAGATGATTCATTCAATTTTTAATCCCGTTTTTATGTTTATTTAAACTTTGCGTAAACTGTCAAAGGTTTTTGAAGACAAACGTTACTTTTTTATAATAATAACAGTAAATTCGACTAATAAAAATAATACTTCAGTTTATTTTGTCTTTGATATACTAATCAGAATGTTTTCAATATAGTATTTTGAATTTATGTTGAAACAAATGCTTTATTGATATAAATCTTGGCTTCATAAAGTAAAATTTCATTGCTTTACTTACCACTTTATAAAGAAAATGTTAGACAAGGAAAGTTAGGTACGGATAATTTAAATAAAGAAATAATAAGTTATAGCTGCCTTTAAACTTGCCAAACCTACTCTGAAAATAAGTTTTGAAACGTGTTTATTCTACAATTTACCTTCAAAAGTTTCTTTTTTCGATTATTGCTCTTTTTTTCAGGAAACTTAATGGAAACTGATTTTAGATTAATGTGACTACACGAGAGATAAACTTACTAGAGAAATTGATTCTAAGATTAACAAGAGAGATTAACATAATTATTTAAAAGTGTTATTAGAGTTTGCTATTTATGGAAATATTTAAAGACATTATATTATAGATTTTCTTACTCCAAGCAGATGAAATTTAAGCTACTTACAGCAAGTATGAAGTAGCAATTTTATCCCACAATATTTTTAAATATTTTAATTCTGAAAATACCTAAACACAGTGCAAAACAATACATTAAAGTCATGCCGATAGGAAATTGAAATTATAATAGCTCCCAAATCATCCATCCAGCTTGTTTCGTTGAAAACCTAATGTAATCATGGGCGCACGCATGGACATACATATAGATTGCTTTTAAGGAAGCAAAAGTTAATATAAATCTATATTCCAAGTGTAGAGATCTCATACCAAATTCAACCCAAACATCAAAAGAAGCCTTTATAATAATGACTATACAGTCACTACTTTAATAGTGAAGTTATAATACTGATTATACTGCACATTATTCAGAATATCAAATAGGGGTCATGAAGATAATGTACAGTATTTTTGCGGATAAGGTTACTTGCTGCTAGTTTCCATACCAAATGACAGTATCATTCCAAAAATAATTTTTTCGAACATTTGGAGATATGAAATATAAAATTCATTGAAATTGTAAGAAATATCATGATACTTTCTATTTTAATATATCATGTATAAGGCTAAGTAAAAAGACAGTGTCCTTAGAAAATCTTTTTTTCTTCTACTTAGTTGCTTATCCATTATTCAGGAAAATGAGAATTTGAAACCAGCGCAAAATGCAAAGCTTTTCTTATAACTTAGAATAAATTATGATTATTTTATCTTCTGAAGCTTGAATTGAATTTTTTTTCTTTTATATATTACATTTCAAAATTCTCCTAGACAATGTCTGGCTTCATACGTTGACGAAATTCCTTGCAAATATTCGAGTCATTTCACCAGAAAATTATAGTTCAGCCTTGTTGGATATAAGAAGAAAAATGATCCAGATACTTATTTGCAGGGAAAAAAGCAACAATAAGTATCAACAATTTTTGGCTTATAAATAGATTGTTTTTGATGTTTTTCATTGTTTTTGGCAAAGTATACTTTCTTTCAAAGTTATCAAACTTATATTATGAATCTTGTCTTCTAGAATCACCTCAAAAAGTTTATACATTTCATGAATATATATTGATTTAAAGCAAAAATGATAATTTGTCTGGAATTTTCGATCTTATCAGACTATAAATTTTATAAGAAGTTGTTTGAAATCGTTCTTAAATATTTAATAGTTCTACATAGATGGTATCTTTTTCATTGTAATTTATTTATTTGATATTATACCCTTAAATTTCTACTTTATAAGGTTAAATAAAATGAAAGCGGAATTTAACAAATATATTAACTTCATTCTGATTTTTCTTCCAAAATATAATCTTGTGTTCAGTTTCTCTTGATATTATTTCTTTTTTTTTAAATTTTGTAATTTTATATTAATTAGAATTAAACTAATAGATTTAACTTCAACTAATATGAAAAATAGCGTTAAAAATTCTGAAAATATAAACTAATAACATGATAACAATAATCATAACACAATAATATAGAAATGATATATATTAAAAAACTGAGGTATAAACAATATATATGTATGAGACCTTTTAATTTGGATATCCGCATTCAGTTATAGATATCCAAATCGGTAGTTTCTTCTTCTGTAGACTTCAAAAGATTTTGTAGGTATCATCAAACACAGTAATGATATAATTTTTATAAAATTACTAGCTGGTACTCGTCGTATTGCTGCCGTAAAAGAAATAATTTCAGAAATATAGTTTGGAATTTAAAACATTTGTCCTCTCTTGTAATTAGGAATGATAGAAATATTATTTATTTTCTAATCTGCAAGGAATACATTAGTTGAAATTTAATGATATGTAAAGGAAAAGTACAAATAATAGATATTCTAATTTTTTATTTAATCTTATTATTCAAGTACTTTAGGATAGATAATATTTTTTGTTCGTCCGCCTTCAGCTGAAACAAATAAATTTCTTGGTTGTCGGCTCGTAAGCATCCAGAATACAACTGGCCACGTGAAAAACATGGATTTTCTAAATTCAAAATGCAGACATGAAGAGACTCAGCCATACACATTATTGATGGTCATCGAAAATACAAGTCGAATGGGGAACTGCAGTCGTTTTAAACCAAAAGGCATGTCGATGAGAATATTATTTATGCATGGAATGAGCACATTTTCTTCAGTCGTCATTCCATTAAGAATAATTGGTTCGCTTCTTGTTTCATTCTGATGCTTGTGATCTTTTGATTCTGATGCGCGTGATCAGGTAGCATATAAACGATGCCTTTCGATTCTTGCTGCATGTTTATCTTAAGATTCTGAAGCCCGTGGTTTTGCTATTCGTAAGCAATCTGCTTTATTTCTCGCTTGTCATTCCGTGTTTGTTTGAGAACCTCGAATTACTTTATTTCTACTTTCTGGGCTGGTAGATCTATTAAGTGACGAACGTCTGGTGATAGATTTTTATCGAAGCAATGAACACGACATACGTTTGTATAATGTTGTATAAAAGTTTCGTAATATCGTTTATCGATTTTAAAAATAAATAATAAATTAGTTTTGCCCCGGAAAATTTCTTATGTAAAACTTAACTTGATCGGCATCAATAATAATGAATCAATTTTGTATGTGTGAGAGAAACTCTGAAAAATAAGTGCGTTTTGCCGCAATTAAAATATTGTGCAGCTAAAGGGCAACATCCTAGTAGTTGATTAGTCATTGATAAAAAGAAAAAAATAGGATTTGTTTTAAATATTTTGCGGTTTTATTTCATTCACATTAATTAGCATCAATGATTTTATATTATATTATATTATATTATATTATAT
>JAPMOQ010061498.1:1263385-1320669 GCA_026543055.1 Argiope trifasciata | reverse complement strand
ATATATATAAAGAGAGAGAGAGAGATAGATAGATAGATATAGGGGTGATTAACTCTGAATGACATATACCGTTTCCCGTTTACTATTTCTCTTTTTTACATTTCCAATTTAAAATAATGCTGAATAACAGAACTCATGAAACGATTTGTTTGTAAATATTATGATGTTCAAAATAAATGCTATTAATTGCATAAATAATGCTATTAATTGCATAAACTGCCCGCTAGTGCAATAAGTTGGGAAATTTCATCGCATTCTGTGGAACGGTACATTAACGAATAAGGTACGAAAAAACAAAAATTCATTTTTATATCCTAGATTTATGCATTTTAGAAGTGTGAGGGTTGGTGCTCTTTCACAATTGTTAGGGAAGAAACTATTTTTTATATCTTTTGTGATTCGTTTAATATTCTTTCAAAATTCTCAAGATTAATGTTAGAAAATGTGATTAGAAATTTCCTTTTAAAATTTATTTAAACACAGAAAATATATTTATTCCAAAAAATTGTTGATGTAGTTGAATTAATAATTTTTTGAAAATTGAGATGGTTTAAAATTCTTGTACCCTAATATTTCCTGAAAATACTGTGAAAAGCACTGAAGTTTTATTAAAAGTTTTATTAAAATTTCTAATCCGTAGGATGGGTTTCCCTAAACCTTTCTCGCATACTGTCTTATAAAGCTCATATCTCAGAGAACAACATAAATAGCCTTTGCTTACAATAGCTGTGAAATATTAACCTCTAGCTTGAATTTAGTTTTCTACTTTGAATCAAAATCCTTACTGAATCTATTGTGCCTCCTTGGCTAGTTATTTAGTGGTTAGTTTTTGTTAATAGATGCAGTAAATAGATGAGAAAATATTTTCATAGATTAGTTCATTGTACTATGCCTATAACCATCCCATAATTGCAAGTAATAAGTTGTCTAAGTTTTATCACAACCGGATGAGTGACCGGCAGCGCATAAGGTACGAACAAACAAAAATTCATTTTTATGTATTAGATGTGGTCTCTTTTCCGTAAATTTTAAACTTACTTCTGATCATCCTGCTCATACATACAATAATATTTTTTGTCAAACATAGAATATTATAACCTCATACGACACGAGCTCATATCCACAAAAATTCCAATATAATCAACATTACAATTTCCAATTGTTTCATGTATACATTTTAATCTATCATTTTGATTTGACTGTCTTTGCCCATAATGGAAAATAGAAGTATTAAATATGCTAACAGTATTTGCATTTTGTAATATTGCTTATTGAGATAAATACCAAGTATGAAGTATTAAACAATAAAAATGGTAATTTATACCAGAAATACTAATTGTAGAAGACTCTCCTGTAGGGGAATGATGTCTGTATCAGTTTGACAGATGGTAACGCAACTGGGATATGTTGCCTTCTTCAAGGTCAAATATATTTGCTCATTTGTGCCATCATCCAAATAGTTTTCATTATTCATTCGTGAGTACAGATATGGCAACACATGTTTGATACAAAAAAGAGAACTTATTATTTTGATTTGGTTCTTTTCTTCTAAGTGTCAGTTTAATTCCTCATTGCTGTACACAAAAAAGGATGAAATTGAATTAAATTTATAATAGGACCGCAAAAAATATCTTCTAATTCTTATTCCAACAAACATATTTTCAAATATGACCTCAAAGCTGTAGTTTGAAAAAACATAGCAACTTCATTGCTAAATGTTCCAAGAAATGAAAAAGTCCATTTGTTTTAAGGAACTTACAATCTAATGTAAAATCATAGTATCATAAATATTTAATTACAACAGTAAAAGTCCCGAAATCGCTAATTATACAAATCACAAAAAAATTATTCAAGCATTCTTTATAATAAATAAGATGATAATAAGATACAGAATGAATTGGTCATTTCTGTCTGTATCTAGAAAAGTCTCTCTTTATCTCTAGTTTCTCTACATATTTCTTGAAAAGAAGCTAAAATTAGATTCAGTGCCTTTTTCAAGATACTTCTAAATCTTTATTTGAAAAGAAACTCTGACTAATTCCCTAGAGACTTATATTCTTTTGAATATATTTAATTATTTTTGAGACATGTATTTTCTTTGCGTTAGTACTTAGAGCTTCATAAAACGGTTCTTAAGTAATAATTAATTTATTTTAAACTCATACTTATTATTTTCAATTCAGATAAATATATGTTTTTTAACTTTGTAGTCAACTTTTTAAATAATTGGTTTATTGAGTAAACTCTTTAGTGAATATTCTTTTCAATTTATGTTTTTTGTCTCTGTTTAATTAGTTGAAATAATTATAATAACTTTTTTTAAGAATGCTATTTATTTTTTTAAACTTATAAATAAAATATAGAAAGCTAAATCTATCGATTTAAATAAATTTAATAAAGTTTTAATACAAAAAAGGTAGAAAAAAGAGATATAATTAAAAATTGTATTTCGTAAGCTTATTTCTCAGACAAAAGTAATTAATAAAAATGCAGACAAATCATGTTATTTTATTGAATTAACTCTTTTCTCTTGGTTTTACAATTAATATAGCCTTGTTTCCAAAACTAAAAAAATATATTTAATTCAAAATATAATTTTACCTTAAAAATATAATGAAAAAATATTGCTAATATATCCTTAAGCAGAAAAATTTCTTTATTGGAACCGAATTGTTTAGAATTAGAATGGCATTTTGCTGGAGCGAATATTATTAAAAATTTAAGTTTAGACGATTTCGCAATAATTAAGAGAAATTTTTCCAACAGTTAATTAAAAAAAGGACTTTTATCGCAAAATTTTTTTTAAATTATTTACATTTTTCAAGAATAGACTACATATTAAGAAAAAAAAAAAAAAAAACGTAATCATACTTATAAGAATAAAATGTCCATATTCTTAAAATTCGAGTTCTCTTTAAATGACTTCATTTGTATAACAAATGAGAAACTTTTGTGCGTAAATAAAAGCCATAGATACAAGCATACTAGATTTTTTTTAAAATATAAATTCTTCAAAGTCATTGGATACTTCAAATTGAGGCATATGAAAGGAAGTGAAATAGAAGAAAAAAAAATAATATTTTTATCTTATGAATCAATGCTCAGTAAATAATATTGAGAAGACTTCTGAACTGAGGTTCCCTGTAGTAATTAATTATTCATTGCGGTGGTTGCTGATTTCTTTATATTTTTCGGAGTTCTTTCCCCAATCAAAAATCCAAACATGGTCTAGTTTCCCCACAATATGCTCCAGGAAACTGATTTACTATTCTCATTGAAGTTAACTCCTAAGACTTCTACCATAAAATTTTCAAGAATTAACATTATCTCCTTCATGATATGCTGTAAAAGTGCTAAATCACTTGTTACATGCAATAGTATTGGTGGAGTCGTCGCTCGGTTGAAAATAAATAGCACCTTCACAGAGATATATCCGGGTCATTAGAATGTAAAAATCGTAATCAACATATTTTTGCCTTTATTTATTGTTATTAAACCAAGAAGACATTATAATTTTAGTAGACTTAAAGATTTGAAAGTTCAAGAATCTATAACATTTTGATTGTATTACAATTTTCATGAAAGCATTTCTACCATCATTATCAATCAAATAGAGTTTTAAATTTAGGGGTAAAATATTCAAATATAGAAATCATTACGAATATAGTTATTCTACACTTTTTTATATTCATCAAGAACTTAGGTCAATCATCAGATTGGTTAAAGAAGGTTTAACCTTTAAATGTCTTAAGTTTCAAATTTGGTGCCGGACTTTTAAATCCATCTGTACTCTTGTAATTGGTTTTCTTTTAATATTTGGCTCTATGTATTTTACGGCGGCCTAGTGTTCTTATGAGCAAAAATCAATAAATAAATAAAATAAACGTCAGCAGTCAAAATTGTTGAAATATGAATTTTTTTCCTGCCATGTTGAATGAATGTCATATTTTTAGAAAAAAGTTTAAAGAAATAAATCTTTGAAGCATTTCATTTTTCCGAAAAAATAACATTACTTTTGAGGTAAATGAGTACCTTATTTTTATTATAATATAATTATTTTTAGCAAGGAACTGCTTTGCTTGAAGAAAGTTTTGCTATTTTTATGGGCATCAATTTTGACACTTTAGGATAAAATATACTAATATATGTATTGGGATTTCTTATTATTATTTCCCAGTTTATCTGACTATGCAAAAAGCACATTGATATTTATAAAAAATTAACTTGGAAAATCAGGCTTCTAAAGTTTAAACGAAGAATAAAAACTTGAATAATTAAAGTTTCATTCCAAGTCTTTTTAAATAATTAAATTTTCATTCCAAGTTTTTTGTATAAAAATATACACTTTTAGCGCTACCAACGAGATATCTCGTATTTCTGGTACTTCCAATTACAGGTTTATGTAGACAAAAATTTGTTTTTTATGCCAGTTTAGA
This sequence comes from Argiope trifasciata, assembly GCA_026543055.1. Lineage (NCBI taxonomy): Eukaryota > Metazoa > Arthropoda > Arachnida > Araneae > Araneidae > Argiope > Argiope trifasciata. The sequence continues at coordinate 1,316,233 of JAPMOQ010061498.1, read as the reverse complement.
CAGGTTGTACTTTATAAAAATATATGAAGAATGCACTTACTTATCATTCAATACATTATGGTTATACATACATATATGAAGAATACGTTTACTTATTTTCTTTTGTTTTTTTGTATAAAAAATATCACCACAGAAACCTGTAATCGGAAGTATCTGAAAGATGAGATATCTTGTCGGTAGTGTTAAAAGCGTTAAAATATTTATTTCTTTAGTAAGGGTATAACCATTTGATTTATTATTTGAATTCATCTCTAAGCATTTTTGAGCAACAGGGAGTAGTTATTTTTATCTGACCTGGCGTTCTGATTTACTGTTAAATATCTACTGCTGGCAGTTTCTATTTATATACAGCATTTATTTCACTAAGTTAACAATTTATAAACTTCTTTTCCTACGCTTGTCAAGCCCCGATATTTATTAAGATACATTAAACGACGAATTCTATTACAGCCTTTATTTATTTCTCTCCAAAAGTGGATCTAAAGCAGCGGAGCGATACTCATGTATTTTATTACATTTACTCTAAGTATGGTCATCACGATTGTATATAGCAACCGTTACGAATATTTTAGCTAACTTTTTCTGATTGGGAAATTCAAGGAGGCAAGCGATTTGCTAGTGGAGTAGGATCAAGCCATCCATGCTTAAGGATTAATATAATATCCGATTTGAGCAGTTTGTTTCAACTTTACCATAAAATGGTGCAAACATTTATCGATCTATTTTTCACTATGAGGGATGCAATAACTTTTTAAGTCATATATATCATTGGCAAAATGAAGCATGGCCTTATGGTGAGTAACTTTTTTTACAATCTTTATAGATTCTATGAGATTTATAAAAGAATTAAAATATACAATGAAAAATACAAGAATAAAAACAAATTAAAATATACAAGAATAAAAATGAAATGTTACTGAAATTAAGTTCAAAATTTCTAATGAACTATATTTGTAATGTAGTTAATTTTAAAATGTCTTGAGTAAGATGTCATATACTTAGATAAATAAAATTAACAATTTTCCAGTTAAAGAACTTCGCAATATATAAAATTTTCATTTTTACTTGCATTTTGTTTTCAATTATTCGCCAAAGCTGAAGTGAATAGAGTAGTTACAGAGTGTGCCACAATGTTTAGAGCTAAAAATAAAGTGAAAAGGTAATTTGAATAGTATTCTCAAAGTAAGAATTGTTATAAATAACACAACATTTCAATCTAGCTCAAAGATGGTGTATAAAGACTTCGAAACCCGATTCCACAGAAGAACTGTCGTGTAGTGGATACTGTTGCACTTTAAATCCGTCAGGGCCAAATGTCCTCCAGGTTATGTGATGTGGGGTGGGGGTGGGGAGAGCTCAGGTTTCGTCCTCGTAATTTGACCACGGCTCAAAATTACGAGGGCTTTCCGAAATAGCCTTAGTGTTGTTTGACAACGGGACGTTAATATAAATAATAAAATAGATATAATAATTTCATACCAAATAATCTAAATAAGGAATCACCTACTATAATAGTGAGGCTAGTAAATTCTTTCCATTTCATTTTATTAATCAAATATTGGATTATTGCCCAAAAGACAAAAATCCCAAGAATTTTTTTTATATGTTGCATAAAGTGAAAAGGGCATCAGTATAATAATTTAAATACTTATAAAAAGTATAAAAGTTAAAAGTACAAAAGTAAAAAGTATATAAAAGTTCCAAATTCACTATTAATAATGTAAGAATGATATAGGTTTATTTTTGAATATTAAAAACATTTCTGTAGAAATGAAGTTGTAGTTTCGATTGATAAATATAAATTTTAACCAGAAGCAAAAAAATGCAATCTTCTGATGAGTAGAGTGGTTTGAAAGACATTTTGGAGAAAAGTGAAAATATATTAAACAATTTTCTTTTATGCTCTCTCTTATTTCTTGGATTCGTAACGAAAAGTAGCGAAAAATGGAGAATGATTTTAAACAATATTTGTATGTTAATTAAAATTGAAAATGGTGAATTAGAGTCGGAATATCTGCTCTTGTTTCAAAATTTGATGAACTCGTTCAATTTCTTCATGAATCAGACATTTTAACTCCATGTCACAGTTCGTTTTTGAATTTCCTATGGCTTTTCTCCAGCTCGATATAACTTTAGTTGGATAATTAAATTTCGTTAAAAATTACGCGGCATAAAATTATATAGCAACAAGTAGATACAAAAATATAATTTAATGTAAAATTCAAATTAATAAAATAATTAAAATAAAAACAAGATCATTAAAGGAATGAGAATGATATTCAAAATTATAAATAAAAAAATGAAAACAGGAACACATTAATTTACGAGCCAAATTTAAGAATCACCGATTAAAAACAATACTATGGTATTAAATATTAAAGAAGAATTAATGATGCCCTATTCATAAAACTGCAACACAATTGAATTTTAGTATTCAGTTATACTATATATTGATATTTTAATCTGTAGTACGCAAGTAAAATCGTTGGTACTAATGAATGTTTGTAGGATAGTTGAAATTCGAGGGATTTTTCAATGTCTTTAAGGAATTCAATATTGTTATGATTCTACTTCTTAAAGGTGGTTTCAAAAAACTCCCTTGATGTCAAATGATGTTTCTTTGTGTCCGAAAGTTTCATTCTCATAACAATGATTAATACCTCCTCAATCGAGCATTAAGAATGTTCATTTTAATCAGGAAATTCGGCTGGCTATTTCATCTTCAAAAATACTTAAAAAAATTTTGGTTCATTGTGAGATTTTTACATGGGTTATTAGAAAACTGGAATATAAGGCTAGAATCCTTTTATAAATCTGTTTAGTCTAAAATCGTGTTATATAGATAAATAAGTGTGTAGTAATGCATCATGATCTTTTCCTGATAGGGGTACCCCATCTGCTGTAACAATCCATATTTATCTATAAGGAATTAAAATTTCTAAAAAAATTACAAAAATTAATCAGGCAAGTATACTCTAATGAACGAGAGTGCAAATCTTTACTACCAAACATATAATCACGTGTTCAACAATGGTTGTAGCATTGAAAACGGAGGCTATTGCACGTTCTTATTAGTTCAGTTCCTTATGTTTCTTGCGTGATTTGGTTCAATTTTATAAGCAATCAGTCCAAGAGATTATTCAAATACTCAACGATAAAAGAGTGATACTGAAAACAATTGACTGATAACCAGAAGATCAAAAAGAATGCATATGAGTATCTTTTTGCGGTGCCAGGATAGCTAGCTCAAATAGTCTCTTGTAAGTCAGAGGGAAGGATGGAATACGAGTTCACTTTAAGGGTACATTGAAGTTTCAAATTTTCTAGTGAGTTTTTTGCCATTACCGAATTCAAAGATTAGTTTCGAAAGTCACTGTTTCGTAATGGTATTATGAAAGGGGGAATTTGAAGGAATACTTTCTATCTGGAGGAAATTCAAACTAGAATTCTAAAAAGTACGTTTAGGATGGGACATAAATCATCCTGGGACAGATTCCAGGGTCGTAATGATGCATGATATTATAGCTTTGATATTGATTTACGGAATACTGGCATCTGGAAAAAAATCGGTAAAAGATAAGAAATAAGAAATAGATATGAATATGAAATCATATCCATTGATATGATATGGTATATTTAGAAATATTAAGTACTTGAAATTATTATTATTATGCTAACAAGACATGAAAGAAACAATTTGCAATGAATCAGGAATACTTTCTAAAATGCTAAAAGCAATTTTTAATATATTTCTCATTGCTCTTTTAACTTTAAGGGAAATTTTCATCTCATTAAACTTGAAATACCGATACTTTACGAAAAGCAATAACAAAAGGTTTTGAGATTCTAATTTTTTTTTCTTGTCGAATTGAAATGAACTTCGAATTCAAATTTTAAATCTCTTTGAATTTAACTTGATCTTAAATCAGATAAGCATATATGTGTTTAAATTAAATCCATTTTAATACACAAATATAGTACTATAAAGGATTTATGTGCGTTCACTTGATCTTATTTCTTTAATTTATGTTTCTTTTGAATATCCCTAATGGCTATTTGGAGAAAAATTATAGATAATGATGCATTATCAATGAACTGAACTGTACTTAAATAACCACATATTATGAAAAATCATGACCATACCAATATTGGGATATTCAACTGTCAAGAGCAGGATTAAAGACACTGAAAAATCACAATTTTTCTATAAAATCAAATTTTGATTTGTAATTTTCTTTAAGTTAATAAGAAATTTTTGAACGAACAAAATTAAAAATTTTGTTTATCTTCTGACATAGATTTTCCTAGAAAATTCTGACATTTAGGGAATTGTTTCAAAACATTTTATTCAAAAAATTTCATAATTTCATTCTTAATATGCTCTTCAGAATGGGTTATTTAAAAATAAATTTTCGAACTGTTCTTTAAAACATTTGTAATAGCTAGAATTGTTTTGAAACATTTTTGTGAAGTTCTAGTAAAGAATGCAACTATTCAGAAAATGTTAAGCTCCTTCACTTCAAAGAAATTCTTTTTATTTTCTCTTTAATGAGCGTTTGATTTAAAAAATACTTTCAACTATTTGACTGACTTTGAATAGATGCATGTGAAATGTTCTTGAAACTTTCGAAGAGAATAATTTTTTCGAATTATTAAATGAGTAAAAGTTTGAAACATCTAATTTCTGGCTATTTTCATGTGGGAGAAATATTTAACGTTTTGAGACAAAAATAAAAGGATAATTTTTGAATTTTGTAAAAATCTGTGACAACTTCATTCAGTTGCTTTAAAAGTTTACGATCGAATCATATAAAAATAAATTAGAGTTAATTGTAACTATAAAAGTTTTCTTTTGATCTTTTCTTGGAACTTTTTAATTTTTCTTTAAACTCAATTTTTTTTACTTTCGTGCATGAAATAGAAAAAAGAAAGCAGTGTTGAAAAATTGGAAATCGGTTTTTTGATTAATCTTTACATTTCAGACCTTCTTAGAAGAACATAAGCGCCACTTTGTGAATTAAAGAAAGCTTTACCTGAAATAAAATGTATCTGCGTAAAAACATGTCTCAGCCGTCTGCTGTAACTAACATTTCACTGTCGCAAGCAATTAAAGACATCAACATCTTAGAAAAATATTTTTAAGAAAATATTCTTCTGCCATCAAATTTTTCACTGGCATTGACATTTCTAATGTGCAAGTACAGAAGCATAGATGGGGGATAAGTTGTATCCTATGTTACGTTATGTGCCCGAGTAAAACATTTTGGTGAATCCATTTAACTAGGTGTTTAAATCCCAGAATCATTATATATCAATGCTTCATACTATCCTTTGAACTTTTGTTGTTTATCTTTTCAAAAAAATCAGAATTAGGATATTCTTTCTAATTGTGTGTACATAGATCATTTTCATAACTGTAAGATATAGACATAAAATTTCTGTTGAAAAATTGATCAATGATGTAAAAAAAATATTTCATATTGTTTGACTCTATATATCTCCATAAAGATTAAAGCTTTATAAAAAAAAAGTCTAGATTTTTCATTCTAACATCATTTTATCGTATTTAATAGAGAATTCACGATTTTTTGATATTTTTAAATAAAAATTTCTGCAATTTTATTTTAAAATCCAACCGACTAATGTATCTGCGAATATCACTATATTCGACAGAATTTTTTAATATTTTCTTTTTTGTCGAATCGTTTCAAATTGAACTCAATGATTTTAATTCATAAAAATAAAATTATCGATTTTGTGTCACTTCTTACTTGCTTAATTGAAATAAAGCAAAGAATATACAAAAAAAAGTTTGAGAGAAATGCGAAAACATATGGAATTAACTTTATTGTCCTTATTTTCTTGAAATATTCTTTGTAATGAAGTTTAAAATTTAATAGTAAAATTTGAATCTGAAATCAGAAATTCAATTAAAGTGAGAATATAATATTTATCACTGGGAAATTTTCAATGGTGCCTCAAATATCATAATTTTAAATTTAATATAATACGGCTGTAATAGATTTGAAAACTTTATTACTAAGATGTGTAACAGATATTGGTCACTTCTAAGAGAACTAAAACTTTAATATGACGTTAATTAAATATTTTGCATCGGCTTTGTCATTAGTAGAGTTGTTGAATTTTGTAAATATACTTGAATTGTGACCATAAATCTCCTGAAGAGAATGGTTCGAGACAGAGACTCTTTTCAAGATTGAGTAATTAAACAGGTTTTTTTCACAAATCGTATTAAATAAAGTGAAAGACTGAATAAAAGTGATTGAGCATGACACATCTATGCGAAGTACCCATGAAAAAATGCGCCTGATTATTTACCAATACCTGACCAATTATACGCAGTATTATTTATAATTACATCCATTTGCGCCATAAATGCAATAAAATAAACAGTCTACTTTATCGAAGTATAATTTAACTCCCAGGATCATAAAATTAGAATCCTTTTTGAATCAATTAAGACAAGTGTTATAAACTAATAATTATTGTGATAACAAAAACGGTGTTATAAACTAATAATTATTGTGATAACAAAAACGGAATTTATTGACCGCAGAGGTTAATATTGCTCAGTTTTTTTAAATTATATATTACATTCCTAAATTTTTATCAATTTACTTTCTTTTACTTATTATTGAATATAAAATCAAGAAAGGAAATGATTTTCAGTATTTTGTGTTACCATTTTTAAAATTCAAATGTTAACCAAAACTTTCACCTATCTAACTAAACTGAAATAAAAATCAAGAGTATTTGCTGAAATTACCAAAGTTACTATAAATTTCCTTTATAAATCGAAATAAACTTTTCATTATACTAAATTACATACCATCGAAATAAAAGGCTTTATCCAGCTTAAAAATAACTTGCTTGATAGTAGTTGAAAGGCATATTCATATAATTTTTTAATACTGAAATCTTATGCGAAGTAATCGATTCAAAAATGAAAAAAGTGACTTTTGGTTTCAATTTCCTTTTAGCTTTTTATATGACTGGTGAACTAAATCGTTATAATTCATTTTAAGTGAAACCTATTTTATACACTAGCTGTTTGATAAACAGAATTATATTACATGTCGCTTGAATTAGATTTAAAAATTTAAAGGGGGTTCGGCATATTCATTTTATATTCTAGAGTGCAAAGTAAAAAGAAATTATGTTAATCTCAAAAACTTTCAAACTCGAGATTTTAACGACCTCGTAAGTTTAAATTTCACCGAGTACCAAAGACATTTAATCTATTATGGCGACTGATATGATAGCTAAAACTTCTGAATTTATGCTCTGCATAAAATGGTATTTACGACAGTATTGTATATCTCGGTATTTAAGTTTTTCAACTTGTTTCTATCACAGTTTGAATTAGAAAAAAGGCGATTCAAGAAGAACCAAACAGAGTTGAAACATTGGATGCAATCTTGATATCGAAATTTTAAGCCTGCATCTAATTAAAAAAATTAGTTGACGGGAATAGATAGAATAAATACATACAAGGCAATTATCAACTATTTCTTTAATTAGAATATTATGGGAAAATATTGATTCATATATTAATTACATTAAAATAACTTTAATATATGTAAAAGTTTTCCAGAAAGCATGCAGGAAACATTAAAGTAGATATAAAAATAGAAGTTTCTATAGATTAAGTTTTAGAATAATTAGTGCATCGAAGCTTAGAAAGCAAAAGTTAATCTTGTATTTGATTTTGTTCGAAACAAGAGAATTTGAAAACAGATATACTATTTAAATTAATTAATTCTCTTAACCAAATAACAATGAAACTTAAGATTATTCTTATCAAACACGCAGGATATGTAGTTAAACACTTTATTTAAAAGTGGAATCTGAATAAAATAAGAAACAATGGTCTACATTTAAAGCCGGCAGATACATCTAAAGTAAAAGTTTCTTTCCTTTAAGTCATTTTGCTTATTGTACATTTTTTCAGGCGGACTGTGGCTTATTTTCTGGTTTATGATGGAAGAAATTGTGGAGTCTCGATTGGAGTAAAAAAATAAAAATCGCAGAGATTAGTGAAGATATTTTACTTTGTTTAACCCAATGATACTTTCTATAAATAAACCTGCATTTTGAGAAGAATTTTAGAAGGATCACTTGTGTTGGCAGCGAGGATTCGCATCCGCAGCGATAGAGGCAGTTTGTGGTTTATTGTTCTCTTGGAATTAAGCTAATTAAGGTATATAATGGATATTTTTATATAATTTTATTCAAACTGCTTTGAAGACATCCTGGAATACGAAGTATGTTATTATTTTTAAAACTATTTCAGAATTTTCATGTGAAATGCATTTCTGAAGTACTTTTTTAACGGCGACGCCAACTAATAGGGCAGACATTTTTGCTGTTGCTTTCCATTCTGGATCTGCGAGTAAGCACTTGCTTTCACACTTGAACTGCTATTAGGATTTGTGTGCACGAACTATTTCCGGAATTCCGATATTGTCCTACCCTATCCAATTTTTTTTTTTTACTGTGCAGACTCTTATTTTAAATTTCATTTCATGGAAAGTGATCTTAAAAGTATTAAATATTATTTCCAAACCAGATTGTTTGGAAACCTTCCTATTATCTTTAGTGCATCTAATTAGATGAAATTTTTGTTTTACTAACTATAGAAAAAATGGAATCAGACAATAGGACGGACAGGGAAAATTATGCTGACAGTGAAGTATTAACTGAGTATGAGACTTTATTTTACTCCCCAAAAGGAGAGGAAACGTTAAACTCCGATTCACTTATTTCAATTAACAAATTTAAAGGACTAAGATATGGATATTTAAAAAAATTATCGGACTCTGATTCAAACGAAATAGTAGAACCGTCAAACAGACGGATAGGAAATCATAAATGGACACAAAACGAGAAAAAAATATGCAAAAACGAAAACAAGGGAAAATCGCCCTAAAGGTAAAAAGCCGTGCATTCCTTGTAAAGACAAGAGAACGAAAGAAATAATGGGGTTTAAAAGGCTAAACATGCAATAAATGTGGATGCAAGTAAAAATGAAATTACACCAGAGGAAAAAGAACAAACTTTTGGACCATTGAGTATATTGGAAACATTTAAAATTATTCTCCAAAAATATAGGATAGTGGGTTACGTATTTGAAGAACTGACAGACATATTTCTGAATTTTTATCAAATTCTTCAGGAAAAAAAAACAAAAGATGGTAATCATGTACCAACTTTCGCAAACGTAGTTAAAAAACTAAACAGTGATAGCATAGTGAAAAATAAAAAAAAAAAACTTCATCAAAATCTGGTTTAGCTTTTATTAGAAGGGTCCAAGCCTCCTAGAAGCTGCTGGTGGGAGAAGAATATATTACAACAAAAAATGATAAAGCTGATTGAAAAAGTTAATAAATCAACATCATTGCTAAGACCCAAAGCAAACCTGTCAGCATTGGTGGTTAGACCAACTACAGAGACGATAGACTCATCGATTAAACCTAGAAAGACATTGGAAGCGAATATCAGCCCAAAAGAGATGGAAATTAAAATTATAGGCCTGAAGCCAGCAATGGGAAATGGAGTTTTGGTTAAGGTTGAAAAGCCAGAAATGGTCATAAAGTCAAAAGGTGCAATTAACTGCCACACAAATCTGCAAAACGTATGTACGGCTACTACTCCACACATTAGAATGCCCCAAATAATTATATATGATGTTTGGTTTGGTTTGGGTTGGGTTGGGTTGGGTTGGGTTTATGGTGCAAAAGCCACATTTGCCAGCTCTGCGCCAAACACATGATTTTGAGAAATTTTCCAGAGTTCTAAAACGTTTCAAGGAGCAAAAAAATCTAAAACCAATTTAAAAAGAATGGAAACATCTGAAATGAACTTTTCAATGCAAATGTCTTGTAAAAAATAAAATAGGTTTGCATGTGGGTTGTCACCCAACAAGTCTTATAACTGAGGTTTTTTTTCATTACCAAAATGGATTCGTCTACATGTGTTAAAATTTGGGTACTACAGAAAATATGCTTAATTGAAAGGCTGCAGTGGTAATGTGAACAAAGGAGTGCAGGTTTTGAATTAAACAGATACAGCGAATAACAAAATTGAGGATACACCTCGTTAACTTTTAGACTTCTTCCAATTACAAAGTTAATATTGATTTAAAATGGACGAAACCTCTTATTTTAGATACTTAAGTTTTTGTTTTACCATCCTATAAATAAAACAACTTACATTAAAAAAGAAAAAATAAGCGATTCGAAGAAATTGTAGAAAACCATGCAATAAAACAGAGTATACACTTTCTAGATTTGTACATTTTGCTACCATTTTGTTTGGTTCCGAAATTTTTTATAGTGTTTCGAGACAAGATGATGCTTATAACACTTGTTATTGCACTTCTATGCTTTTAAATAGTATTTTTTCTCTTAAGAAGTCGTAAAATGAGCTTTCGTAGAGAAACTATTGACTCTGAACGTTTTTTGGTGATAAAATGGCCGAAAGAGGGCAAATCTCTTCGAGAAATCACTTTGTTGATTGATACAACTCATAGTTGTGCCCAGAAAATACAAAAGGAGTACAAACAAACTTTATCTGGGATCAATATTCCTGGAAGATACGTAAGGAAATACTGTGTAGTACAGTGAAGAGAAAGATCATTAGCAATGTAAAAAAATATCCTAAGGTGAGTGCCTCTAAAGTAACTTTTTCGATGTCCTCTACCATCAGGAAAAAGATATCAGATTAAACAATTCGACGTACTCTTCACCAATATGGGTTCATGGCCGTATTCCATCACGAAAGCCACTCATCATTTATGTAAATATACAGAAGAGGGCGATTTTTGCCAAAGAACATCGTTTGAAGCCTATTTCTTTCTGGAACACTGATATTCTCTGATGAAAGTAAGTTCAATCTTCACGGAAGGGCTGGATGATTCAAAATATGGAAAGAAGCTGGTAAGGCATTGGAGCCTAAAAACACCACCAATACAGTTAAGTATGAAGGTGGATCTGTCCTATTTTGTGGGTGTATGTCAGCTGGAGGAGTTGGAGAGCTTGCTTTTTTTTATGGCATTAAGGACAAAAATGTATATTTGGAAATTTTAAAGGATAACTTGAAAAAAAGTTCCAATAAGTTGGACGTTGGGTCGAGCTTTACATTCCAGCAGGATAACGACCCTAAGCTTACTGCGAAGATTATGCAGTTATACTTACTGTATCATTGCAAGCAGCAATCGCATATTCCTGCTCAGTCTCCAGATTTAAATGTCATCGAAAATTTGCGGTTGCAGTTAGAGAAAGCTGTACATGAACACGAGATTACAAGCAAGAAAGATCTCAAGAAGGTTCTGAGGGAAGAATGGGCTAATATTTCTCTTTAAACCCCCCAAATACTAGTGCAATCTATGCTCAAAAGATTACAAGCTGTAATCGAGGCAAAAGGTTATGCCACAAAATATTAATCTGTAACTTAAAAGGAAATTAGTAAAGGTGTATATTCAATTTTGTTGCTAGCTTTTACTCTCGTCTCAGATCTATTATTTTTTTCGTAAAAAATATATAAACTTAACACATTTGTTAGTATAGTAAGGTAAAACATAGACTAAAGCATATAAGGTAAACATTTCGATCATCTTAAAACAATACTTAATTTGTAATTGCAAAAAATATCTAAGATCCTAGGGTGTACACTCAATTTTGTTGTCCACTGTATATGCCACTTTTGTGTGGCCAATTCGAAGACGACTTAAAAGGACTGATTGCCTCCGGTTTAACTTACAAGACTTAAAAAGCTTTATCAAGGGCTGAATTTCATATAACTTACTATGCTTTTGTTGGTCTTTTACAACTTGACCTGCATCATTTAATTAAACAAAATTTTCAGTCATTGCTGCTGAACTTCTTGCAGATTTATCCGTTCTTTCGTATACAGCAATTCCCGAGTGTCCGGGAATCCAACAAAATATTACTTGTATTCCTCTTTCTTCTAAATAAATATAGAATTCAAGGCACTTTAGCACTAAATGATATCTTGATAAAAAACAGGCCTTAATGCTTCAATGGCGCTTTTTGAAACTGTATATAGAATGCTTTTTTTATAACCTTTTTCTGCAATATTTTTTCAGGTATCGGTATATAACATAAATTTCTGATGTTAAAACGGAATAAAATTCTTATAATCTTTCTGAGATTATAGTGTCTCTGATAATTACAGCCGCAATGACTATGTCATATCCCTCGGATCCATCAGTAAAAACTAGATCCTAATCCGAAAATTGTTGCATATGCACATGAAATAATGATTGATAAATTAAATTTAGTGTTGATGACTTGTTCCATTTTTCAAATGTATAAATAAAATTAATATTTCTTTTTTTCAAGGAGGGAATTCGTGAGATTTGTTAAGAATTGGGAAGTCAATTATATTTAAATCTCTAAGAATTATTCCAATTCTAAAACAAAAAGTGGGACGAAAAGAGAATATCAATGAAAATAATGTGCCATAAATAATATTTATAACTTTGTAATGCTATGATGTGAATCGTCACTTTTTATTTAAAAAAAAACAGATTAAGAGGCAGTTTTTCTCCTCTAAATTTTAAAGGAAGCTCGTCACATAAAGTATATAGGTTTAAAATGGGGAAAGTTCGAAATACTCCGATTGAAAGAAGTAAATATTGATTAAGTATATAATCAAGAGGTCGCAATGTAGATTCCACTGCAGATCCGTATACATCACAGCCCTAATCCAGTTTTGATCTGATTAAATTTATATTTATTTTAAGTAATCAATTACTTTCTGCTCCATACCGTGAATTACAGAGAATTTTCACTAAGTTCAAGGGAAGACATTTCTTTTCAGATAATTTATATGCGACTTGAAAATCAGTTTTGAATCCAATATTATTCCTAGAAATTTTGCTTCAGAAACAAAAGGAATCATCTGACTGTTTAAGTTTTGGATCCGGGTGCAACCCACGTCTTCTACAAAAATATATTTCAACCAAATGTTTAGAAGAAATAAAAAAAAAATGAAAAAAACTTTAAATTTCCCCCTTTTACATATACTCTTGATAACTTGAGGATTTTTTCTAGGAAATTCAAGCTTTCACTGGAGCCAAGTATCTGAAAATTATCGACAAACAATGAGCCTTGAACAGCCGGTGAGATATTTTTAATGATATCATTGATTTTAATAATAAAGAAAATAAAACTCTGGGCGTTTCCCTGGGAACCTCTTTCGTCTTCTTAGAAACTATCAGGTGAAATGCTGCCCAATCAAAAACGAAAAGTTCTCGTTTTCAAAATATTTTCAATAAAAATGAGTAAATTTCCACAAATACCGATTCTGTGCAAATCTCGAATAATTCCGTATCTCCAGACTCTATCGTATGTTTTTTCCATATGGAACAATATTGATATCAGATGTTTTCTGCTCACAAAAGCATCTCTAATGAATGTTTCTAGTTGTAAAATATTATCTAAAGTGCTCCTACAACGGCGGAAACCGCTTTGAAAAGTAGATAAACATGTTTTCTCTTCCAGAATGTAGACTAAGCGAGCATTAATCATTCTCTCTAAAATATTGCATTGACAACTAGTCAGTGCAATTGGTTGATAATTGCTTGGGTCATCAGTGTTTCTTCCTGGTTTCGCAATCGGAATTATGATTGCATTTCTCCATAAGTTAAGAAAACTATATTCATGCCGAATTCGATTTTAAAAACTCAGGATATTTTTTTGAATGTTTCACTTAGATGATTTATCATGTGAAGGTGAACATTATCGGGACCAGGTGAAGTCACGCGAGATTTTTGTAGAGCCCTTTTTAACTCCATATAACTGAAATCTAAGTTGTATTCCTTTATAGAGTTCATAGAGAAGTTTAAACTATGTTTTTCATTTGTTTTGTAAGACATAAACTCTTGAGTGTACGAAGTTGCATTAGCTACTCTCGAGAGTGCCATTATTAACTCCATTGAAAAAATGGAGAAAGGAACATTGTTTTTAAAAATGCCAGATATCTTCCTGGTTCTATCCCATAGCTGTTTGGAACTAATTGTTCCGTTTATAGAGCACAAAAATGATATCCACGTACTTTTTCGACTTTTACGCCTGGTCAATCTTGCAGTTGCCTTAGCTTGTTTAAAAGAAATATAATTATTAGCAGTGGGATATCATCGGAACCTATTCCAAGCTTTAGTTTGTTTCTTATCAGCCGTTCTGCTTTTATCATTCCATCAAGGCTTCCAGTGTTTCGGAATATTTCCTGATGTCTTTGGAATCGCCGCATCAGCTGCCTTTATAATTTTATCCGTAATCATTTGTATAACATCGTCGATATTTGTTTTTTACAATATAATCTGTAATACAAACCAAATGTTAGGAAAGAGCCCTATGCCCCCTGCTTTGGGAAATATATATATATATATATTGGTATTTAAGGATATATAGCATCATTATGACTGTATGTTAAAATAACAGGAAAGTAGGCACTGTTGTATAAGTCATCTGCAACGTCAAAATATCATTTAACTGTTAATGTTGGAGAACATAAAACGAGATCTAGGGTTTGGAAATTTCGACTAGGCATATGAAAATAGGGGTAAATTTTATCTTTTAATAAACAAAAACTTAAGTAGTACCAACAAGAGAGAAAATTCAATCATAGGATTTATCTTGAAATCGAAATTTTAAACCTGCATCGAATTAGAAGCAATAGTTGATGGAAAGAGGACCAAAAGATATACAATGCATCGCCTTTACGTAATTAGTTTTTCTTAATTACGAAAATTATGGAGTAGAATGATTTTTCTGCATCGAAATAAAATAAATATATGCAAATGTTTTAGATTCGATTTGATTAAAAATTAACAAAAATTTGAAATGTAAAATATTAGAATACAAATTATTCAAGATTATGTTTTAGAATAATAAAAATATTATACCTAGCATGCAAAATTTCAATTTCATTCGTATTAAGAAAATTTGAATCCACTTAGTGTCTATGAAGATTTGGATTTGGATTTGAATTTCTGGCGCAAGATCCTGATATAGAATATACTGCGCCGAAACAGTGTAAAATTTCTCCGTTAAGATAAAAGTAAAATTAGTTTTGCTTTGTGAAAAATGTAATTGCTTGTGTTCAAACTACTCAAATGTTAAAAAAGGGTGAAAGTTATTAAAACCAGACTAAACTTCATGTAAAATTCCAGCATCTTTAATATATAAGAAAATGTTTGGGTGATGAGTTTCACCCAATAAAAAATCCAAGTTAAGATTGTCGGATTTAAAATAGTTACGTCGAAGGTCAATAAAGCGGGTGCATTCCATCAAAATGTGACGAACAGTTAACACAACTCCACAATCATCACATATTGGGGGAGGTTCGAAAAAGAGTAAAAATCTATGTGTCAGACGAGTGTGACCAATACGTAGTCGGGATAAAATTACATCATAGCGTCTACTTAGTTTTGAAGACCAGTTCGCCAATTGTGGTTTAATAAAATGGAGCTTGTTGTTAGTCTCCATGTCCCATTGATTTTGCCACTGGCGATAACACCAACGAATTATAGTTGTGCGCATATCTTTATAAGAAAGACGTTGGGGCATATTGACGCTCGCTGACTTAGCTGCTGAATCTGCGATTTCATTTCCAGAAATACCCACATGCGATGGGACCCAGGAAAGCAAAACTCTGATATTTTTTCCACATAGAAGGTGGTATATCTTCTTCACTTCCTGTAGAAGCGGATGATCAAGAGATGACGAGTTTAAAGCTTGCAGAGCACTCAGAGAATCTGTGTAAATAACAGACTTATGGATCTGTTGTTCATCAATATATTTGAGGGCTAAGTAAATAGCAGTTAATTCAGAGGTAAAAACAGAAGTAAACGGATGAAGTTTATAACTTATAATGCGATGATCATGGACAAATGCGCAACCAACATGATCAGACGACTTAGAACCATCCGTAAAAATGGGTTCATAAGAGCAATAAAATTCCCGATGGTGTTTATAAAGTGAAATAAAAACCCTGCTATCAATGTCCGATTTTCTAAATTGTTTGAAAGGGTCTTCGTAGTGCAATTTATTTTCTATCCATGGAGCTGAATTCAGATTATCATCCGCGTATATCTGTATATCACTAAAATCATTTGGTAATATTCTTCGAATACGCAATCCCAAATGAGGTATGTAGGATTTGCGGTAATTAAACAAACGGTCGTCAACGTCATTCCGAATTTTCTCATGAAAAGGATGTCGTTTATTGGATAAAATACGGTAAAAATAAAATGATAGCTTCGTTCTTCTGTTAGATAAAGGAGGCTCAAACGCCTCAGCACATAAACTAGCTACTGGTGATGTCCTGAATGCTCCAATGCACAATCGGAGAGATTGATGATGGACAACGTTCAAACGTTTAAGGTAAGATTGTCTAGCAGAGCCATAAATAACACATCCATAATCGATTGTTGATCGAATGATACCGCGGTAGACTCTAAGCAAGCACGTTCGATCAGCACCCCAAGAAGTATTGGATAAAACTCTCAGAATGCTTAATGACTTCAGACATTTAGTCCTCAAATATGCAATGTGAGATAGGAAAGTCAGTCTTTTATCAAAAATTACTCCTAGAAATTTGTGTTGATCCTGAATGGAAATTGGATTACCGCTCAAAAACAACTCTGGCTCCAGATGGAGAGGGCGTTTGCAGAAGTGCATAGCGACTGTTTTCTGAGGGGAAAATGTGAAGCCGTGTTTATTTGACCAATCTACAATGTTATTTATCGCTTTCTGAAGCTGTCTTTCAATGCATCACATGCCTCGGGCTTAGCAAGAAATTTGCATATCATCTACATATAGCGTCTTGCTAACAGTTGTTGGTATGACAGATAAAATAGGGTTAAAAGCTAATAAAAATAGTGTCACACTTAATATACAGCCTTGTGGAACTCCTTCTTCCTGACTAAAAACATTGGAATAGGTATTACCAAGCCGTACTTTAAAATATCTCTGGTGTAAAAAATTTGAATAAAAAGGGGCAACTGCCCTCTAAAATTGAGGTCATAAAGATTTTTCATGATCCCGTATCTCCATGTTCGATCATATGCTTTATATATATCGAGAAACAGCGATACCAAATGATTCTTTTTTATAAAGGCAGTTCGAATATCCGTTTCCAAGGCCAAAAGATTATCAATTGTAGAACGATACTTTCGGAAACCACTTTGGAAAGGAGAAATGAATTCATTTTCCTCCAGTATATGAACGAGGCGTGCGTTTACCATTTTTTCGAAGACCTTACACAAGCAGCTGGTCAGAGTTATTGGTCTATAATTAGATGGTTCATGAGGATCCTTTCCAGACTTTGGTACAGGAATTATTATAGCAAATTTCCATTTATCAGGAAACACATGCTCCCTCCAAATTCTGTTATATAGGAACAGAAGATTTTGGAGGGATCTATCTGGTAAATGTTGCAGCATTGAATAGGTAATTCCGTCCGGTCCCGGTGCTGTCTGTTTCGTGACAGATAATGCTCTGCGCAATTCCAAGATAGTAAAATCGGCATTATACGAGAGATGCCTTTTCGTTTTAAAACACAATTTGATCCTTTCTTGGTGTTTTTTGTGCGTAAGAAAAGGTTCCTTGTAATTACTCGATGAACACACAGAGGCAAAAGCTTCTGCAAGAGCATCAGCCATTTCCTGTACACTGGAAATGTCTTTCCCATTCTTTTTAAGGCAAGAAATGGAATGATCAGGGTATATACCGCACACTTTTCGAATGATGGTCCACATATATTTGGAAGTTACAGAAGAATTTATACCTGATACGAATTTGATCCAATAAGTCCTTTGACTTCGCCGCTTAACTCGTCTTGCTATAGATTTGGCTTTTTGAAAAAAAATCAAATGAGTTGTTGTAGGACGCCGTCTAAAAACATTCCAGGCCTTTTTAAGATCTTTTTGTGCTTTTGTACAATCTGGGTTCCACCATGGTTTTTTATATTTGATTTTTCCTGACCCCGATTTTGGGATAGAAGCATCTGCAGCTTTTATAATAGTGTCAGTTATAGAATTTACAACGTCATTTAAGTCCCCTTTCTCTACCATATTCCATGTTATCAGATCCCTTGAAGTAAAGTCTATCCAGTCAGCTTTTTGAAAAATGTATCGTGGTAGACGTGAATGATTTACATCATTTCCCATTAATTTTTCTAAAAATATGGGAAAATGGTCGCTATCAAGCAAGTCAGTTCCTACTCTAAAATTCAGGTACGGAGCTAATGAAGGTGAACATATTGCGAGATCCAGCGAATGAAAGGTTTTGCTCCTGTGATGAAAATATGTTTCTTCTATATTATTGAGCAGGCACAATGAATGGTTATTAATAAACTCTTCAATCAGCTGCCCCCTAGGATTAACATCTTCACTTCCCCAGAGAGGGTTATGACCATTTAGATCAGCAATTATGATGAAAGGAGATGGTAATTCATCCACTAAGGCATTTAGATCTCTTAATTCAACCGGAGTACTGGGTGGCAAGTAAAGACAACATATTGTCGTCAAAGAAGGGTTCAAGACTCGAACAGCCACAGCTTGCAAATTTGTATGCAATGGAAAGACAGATGAAGGTGCATCATGGGATACAAGGAGGGCAACACCTCCTGTAGCCCGATCAGATTCATTATAGCTTCGTATAAGGCTATAATGTCTTATTTTCGTAGAATCTGAAGGTTTCAAATAAGTTTCCTGCAGCGCTATACAAATCGGATGGGTTTCATTAATTAAGTCTTTAATATGAGTTGTCTTGGTACGGAAACCACGGCAGTTCCAGGACACAAATTTGGCCATCAAGATTGGGTTTTGTCTGGAGGTTTTTTCTTTTTCTCCCCACCTGATTGATTTTTAGAGGTTGAAGGATCTAGCTCCATATCGGAGAATTCAGAAGACGATGTATGAGTTTTTAAGAAATCTTTCGCTACAAGGTGTCGGTTCATTAGTGCTTTCTTTTTCGTTCTTTGCTTTGCATGTACTTGAATTGGTTTATGAGAAGATGAAGTGGAAATTTTTGCTTTACTACTACGATGGCGCTTGGTGGTTTTATCTATTGCAGGGTAATTGGATGACAGGGAAGAAACAGCGGAGACCCCTGGTGATTTTGTCATTTGTTTTAAACCTGGACTAGTCGGGGGTAACTGTGTAATGCGAGAATCTGCTTGAGCACTACTACATATTAGTGTTGCTTTAAGTGCACCAGAGTACGCTACACCAACTTTTGGAGTTCTGTCATTGATTAATTTTCTCGCTTCTGCGAAGGATATGTTTTTTCGTATTTTCATGTATATTACCTCTTTCTCAAGAGTCCATTTAGGGCAAGACTTTGAGAAAGCAGTATGAAGCCCAGAGCAATTGACACATTTCGTGGTATCTGAATTACAGTTATTTGCATCATGTCCAGGTTCAGCACATTTCGCACACATGGTGGTTTTACTACGACATGCTTGCTGTGAATGTCTATCTTTGACATTTAAAACACCTGAGAGGGTTAGGTATGTAAGGTAGGACTCTACAAATTTGGTATCCCGCTTTGATGGATTTAGGTAGGACTGGTGTTTGGAAAGTTAAGACGATGTGCTTCGTTGGTATAAGCTGACCGTCACGTCGGATGTTAATACGACGTGCGGCGCATACTTGCTGATCGGAAAATTCTGTCACGTGGTCTCCCTCAGACAAATCGATGAGATCTGGCTCAGAGATAACACCACGTGAAAAATTTAAAGTTTTATGCAAAGATGTTTGAATTGGAAAATCTCCCAATTTGGTAAGTTTGCTAATAAAAATAGCTTGTTTTTCTGAAGTCTGCAACAAAAGGTCGCCAGAGCGTAATTTTTTTATGTTTTGTACTTCACCAATTGTCGATTGTATTAATTTGTTTACAAGGAAAGGAGAAACTCTATGAAATGTGTTTTGAGTGCTAATAATCATAAAACGAGAATGGATGATGCTACAGTGACGTGAGAAAAAAAAAACCCATATGACATTGAGAGTGATTCGGGTCCGGCGGCATCGCCCATCACGGAGCCCAACAAGGGATGGTAGTTGCCGGCTCTGGAAATTCTCCAACCTCGGTACTTGCCATAATGCTGACCAGAACCTATACGCTGGGAGTCACCCCCGGGGACAGTGACCACCCTTAACGCCAAGCCCAAGGAGTGACCCCTTCGCTTGATCCCCTTAAGTATACTAGACATGCGACTAGAATACCAGCCGATTGATGCATCAGGGACCTAAATGCACCACCCGTCTAAAGGGTTGCCACGCACGGCCAACACGTGGGGTTTTTAGCTGTCCATGAGAAGCAAGAAGCAAGCAGAGCGGCCACAGCTTCTCATGGAGAACTCCCTCGCTTGTCGTCGAGGGTAGAAAAATAAAGTAAACAGCAGAAGGCGTAGAGGAGAATAAATTGAAAGGGAGTATAGATCCCTGGGTACCTCGGGATTGGGACACCCGTACTCACCTCAAGTAGGTGAGCCCCTGAGGGCAGTGTCTATGAAGAAATAATCATCATGTTTAAATTATAATCAACATACGAGAGTAATCAAATAAAAAAAGTCATTTTATTTAAAAGCAGGAATTGATTTAAAATGAAAGAACATTAACATGTGAGATTATAGAGAACTATCTTTGAAGTCTTGCTGAATATCAAGTTTGTGTCATAGACTAATGCTTTATTCTCAGGATTATGATGGAAGAATTTGTGGACTTTCGAGTCGAATAAAAAACTAAATTTAGAATATATTACTCCGGAGACTGAACCAGGCTTAATCCAGCATTACTCTCCGTAAGAAAGACTGCATCAGGAAGGTGCTGAAGGATCAATTGCTGAGAGAAGAATACCAGCTTATGGAATTTTTTCGAAATATTGATGCTGCAAAGTACAAAAAGGAGATTAAAAATGACATTTAATGCATAGTTTCAACGAAAAAGAAAAAAAATTTTTTTTTAGCTAAAATTATTTATGAGTTAATTGGCCTTCATAATCTGAAATAACGATTTTTGATTAATGTAGTAAAACATATAAAATTTATCATAAAGGTTAAAACGCATAAAGTTTGTTTTATATACAAATAATTTTATATCTTTATTCCAACATTTCAAATAAATAAAAATGGTCTAGAAATGAATTTGAATTCCCCAAGCAAATCATTTCATTGAGGCACAAATTGTTAAAATATTCACAGCCTAACATTTACATTTAGTTCAAGTCATCAGATTTATGAAAACACATCGAAATGTTGACTCTTATTTAAATATGAAATATACAAGCAGATAAAAGTGAGGTCGAATTAGAAACTGAAATTATTTCACATACAAAAATTCCAGGAAGATTCAAATCTATAGGATGAGGATTTAAAAATGAAACAACTTTCATAGATTTAGAAACATAATAATTCACCCTTATAATATCTAGAGAATTAATCTAAATACATTAGATATTAATTTTATGGCAAATACAAACTTTTGCGTAAATATTTTTAGCTTAATTTTAAATATATGAAATTTAAATGAGTTAATTCAAAAAGTCTTTAATGAGTTCAGCCTAAGGAATTTAAAAAAATGAATTAAGAGCGACTGATGAAATACGTGTTGAATTCATGCAAGTAAGAAGAAATATTTTTACATATTATACGTCATATGAATCATATATAATTTAGCCAATAATTTTTCAAATAAAATAACAGAGCTTAGAGCAAGAATTGAGAAAAATCAATTAAAAAGATAACCATAGTTAATATTATTGCTGAAATTATTAGATTATATCTAATTCATTCATATCTGAATATTTTAAAGATAATTATTTTAATACTATAATTACTTGTATATATATATATATATATATATATATATATATATATATATATATATATATATATATATATAAACATAAACGAGAAGCCATTACCTGTTTTGTTTTCGTTAATTCTTTCGAATCGGCTATTTATTACGTCGAATTATGCACTCTACACGTCTTCACTTCAAAAATGCCCATATTCTGATAGCTCAGGATTACATACTGAATTAGAATCGCATTCATACATCATTATACATTTTTGGTCCTCTCTTCTGGTCTGTCGTGACTTGCTCCAGATGCAGCATGCCATTTTGTCAATATAAAACTTTATATGAGGATTAGAACATAAATTGACAATTAAAATGAATAACTAAACATCCTATTTCCCTTATAATGAAATAAACATAAAAACTATTTTTTAAATAATTTTTTGAATTTTCTCTAATATGACAATGTTTTAAAAGTAGTATTTCTTTTACGAGTCCAATAAATAAATATTTTCATCAAAACAAAAAGGAACAATTGCTTAAATATAAGTTCTAATTTAAAAACGAAAAAATAGCAGTTAATTTATTTAATTTACTATAGATGTTACTGGAAAAACGTTAATTTGCGAAATAAAATGTCATAATAAAGTATAAAATGCATTAATAAAAAAAATTCAACTAATTTGAAATCGTTTAAAATGTACTGAATTTTTAAAAAAAAGAAAGAAAATTGGAGAATGCATCAACTCATCTTTAACAAAAAAATTTTTTCGTCGCAATGAGTGCAATATAATTTTGCTTTTTTTGAGAATGATTACAAATCCATAAGTTTTTATTCTTCACAGCAAAGCTTTTCTTTCTAACAAGTTCCAAATGTATCCACAATATATCCTGATTGTTATCCCAATTGATCCTGACTGATTCCCAATATATCCGCTGTCGAACGCTTTCAGATCCTTTTATTGAATAAACAAATTAAGTGGTTTAAGTCTTCGAGGGTATGTTTATACCTTACTATAGACGTTGCAGGTATGAAGTTTTTCATATTGTACGAATCCATAAAAAAGTTTTTATCGTTAGACCTTTTGTCCAGAATACTCAGGTACTCAGCGCTTATTTGGGATGAGTTCTTAAATGCCTTTTTAAACTGATTCCCCATAAATAGATTTTGCAACAGACTTCTTTGTATGGTTCCATTTTTTTTTTTTGATGAATACTTCAATATAATGTTAAGAAGCTTCTAAGAGAAAGTGATTTACCATGGACTTCGAAATGATGCAACTTTTTTTAAAATTTATTCCATACGTACACATAATGCATTGATGCTCTCAAATCATTACTACTTCTTATAAGGCATTAAGATTTTGCTATTCAATGAACATATAAATGGATTCGCATATTGCTATTCTTATAAAAATATTAGAGAAGACTCCGCTAAATTAGGGATTCTAATTTGTATGAGTATATAAATGCTTATTTAAAGACTTCTTGTGAGAATACGATTTGGCACAGACTTCGCACGTATAGGGCTTTTCTTTCGCATGAGTACGTTCATGATCTTTCAGATGAGATCCCTGAGTAAAAGCTTTGCTACAGATAGTACATACATAAGGTTTTTCTTTTGTATGAGTTCTTAGATGTATTTTCAAAACGCTTCTGTTAGAAAATGCTTTTCCACATACCTCACAAACATAAGGTTTTTCACCGGTATGAATGCGCAGATGTTTTTGTAAATTAGCATTTTGTGAAAAAGATTTACCACATACTTCACAAACATAAGAGTTTTCTCTAGTATGGATGAGCAAATGCCTTTTTAATGTACTTTTTAGATTAAATGCTTTCCCACAATTCTCGCATGAATACGGTTTTTCATGCCTATGAATAATTAAATGTGAGCTTAAATTGCGTTTACTACTGCTTATTTTGCCACATATTTTACATTTATGAACTTTTTCTTTCGACTGAAAAACTGAATGTCCTAATTTTCTTTCTATCTCAAATTCCTAACCTTTTAAATATGATTAAAATGAATTATGAACATATGAGTGTATAGTAAAATAATTTTCTGATTTAAAATTTCTTTAAAATTAACAGTCTTCCATGAAATAAGGAGCTAAAGTTTCTACTGCTGTATTCGTTTGACACATTTCAGGAAGCTACGTTGTACTCATAATTTATCATTTTCGTTTTCAGTCATTAAAATTTAACAATGCCTTGAATAAAATCTTTCACTAGTTCGGCTCGAAATGCAATAACCAGGTGAGATACCTCTTCCTCGAGTATATTTAAGTAATAGAATAAATAACTTTGTAAAAAATCTTCAGTAGAAATTCATAAAAACTACAATAATTTATTCAGATAGTAAAATTTCACACGTTTTAAGTTTTTGACGAAAATAAAATTACCTGAAATATAATGAGCCTATTCTAAGTCTTAAAACTTCGACTTCTGTCCATCTACATTTCGGTATTAAAAATAATGTATGATATAATACCCAGAAAATTATCAGAAAGAAATTCCATAAAAAAAAATAGTGGCATTGCCATAAGTAATTCTGATATTAGTTATTAGCAGGCAGCGAAGCCTTAATGGATTGAACAAATTATTTATTTAGATTTCATACTGTCCTTCAATATAAATTTGGGATGAATCTGTCACACTAGGTTATCAACTCCCAGTATCTTTTTGTATCATCATTTCATACTGCCTTTGATCTTTTAAAGCTTATCGATTTGAGATATTTGAGAAATCGCAATTAGGATGAATGTTCTCATCACATGTGCATAGCTATTTGTCATTCACATTAGTAATTATAATGTTCAAGAACAGAAGCATTGGGTGATGGAAAACATTGTTTCTTACATTGATTACATGGGTTCCTTGGACAATACGTTTTGGTAAAAAATATGTCTAACGAATTATTCCATCTCCAGCATTATATACCAATAATTCATACTATCTTTTGCTCTTTCATAACAAATTAATGAGGGAATTTCAGAAAATGCAATTAGCATATCCATACTTATTGTGGGTTCATAGTTTATTTTTAATACTGTCAGAGATAGGTATGGAATTTTAAGGTGAGAGCGTTTTAATAAAATAAGTAATTCTTTTTCATGTTAATTAATTTAATGTATGTTCTGCAGAATAATTTATAAAGCTGAAAAATTTTGTACGACTTCTTGTTTTTTGATACAATACACTCGATTGCCTGAAATTTTATAAAAACTTTAGTTATATTAACGTCCCGTTTAAAGCAACACGAGGGCTATTTTGGGACGGACCTCGTCATTTTGAACCATGGTCAGATGACGAGGACGACACCTGAACTAGCACCCCCTCTCCACACACGCCACACCAGCGGGAGGACATTTGGCCTGACAGATTTAACGTGCAACAGACTCCCTCACACGGCGGTTCTTCGGTGGAATCGAGTCTCGAACCTGATACCCTCCAGTTCCGAAGCCGAGACTTTACCACCGGGCCACCGCGGCCCTAATATAAATAACATTTACTACTTATCTACATTTAAAATTGCCAAGGAAATTATCTTTTGAATATCAATAAAATAAACAATTTTAGAATGTTTAAATATTAGTCTGGATTGTCATCTCTTATCGGTTTAATACTCTTTGCTCAACTTGGCATTGATTGTTTTGTGATAGTATTTAAATCATTATAACACGGTGAGGTCCTGTAGCAAAAAAAGCTAATAATTTTTCTTTACTTCATCTTCAAGAATCTAAGAAAATTTCACATAATGATTAATACAACGATAATATCTAAAATATTAGTTAATGCAGTTTTCCAGAATCTCATTTAGTGACATATTCAACTTAAAATATAAATATTTGCTTCATTTACAACATTTTATATCGTTTTTTAAATTTCTATATCAAATTTTACTTCTTGAAACAAATCGCTGTACACGATTAAAATTGACACGTTCTATATTAGCTGCATAATTAAATATTATGTCTTTGAAATAGTGGTATTGAAATTAACGTCTCTGGAAAAGAATGGTTAAGAAATGAATTTGTCTGTCAATACTTGTATTTTCTATGAATGGTTTCAGATAAGCACAATAAATAATTTTATTTGCAACTAAAAGTTTTACTGATGTTTGCTGATATATTTTAAGGTATCCGACCACGTTCGAAAGAAAAATTTTGAAAATTCGATTTTTCAAAAACTATTTTTGGTTTTTAGATGTATTCTCAATTATAAACACTATAAATACAAAAACATTACTTGAAAAAATAATATATTTTGAGAAATAGGAAAATTTATAGTAAGTTTTAATGAAATTTAACCAAAACGGTTAGCATTTTACACAAAATGGTAATGCAACAATCCTATTTTTCTTTGTACACAAGTTATAAAATATAAAGGGCCGCGGAGGCCTGGTGGTAAGGTCTCGGATTCGGAACCGGAGGGTTTCTGGTTCGAGACTCGATTCCACTGAAGATCCATCGTGTGAGGGGTCTCTTGCACGTTAAATATGTCAGGCCAAACGTCCTCCCGCTGGTGTGGAGAGGGGGTGCCACTTCAGGTGTCGTCCTCGTCATCTGACCGTGGTTCAAAATTACGAGGTCTGTCCCAAAATAGCCCTCGTGTTGCTTTAAACGGGACGTTAATATAACTAAACTAAACTAAACTATAGAATATAAAGACGAATGAAATGAACCAAAATCTAAGAAACAGTTTGAGATGCAAAGAAGTGACGTGCAAAAATATACCCATACACGCATTTTTTCATAGATTAACAGCTTTATTTTTCTAAAATTACCTATAAATAAAAAAGTATTTCACCACCAATAAAACTTTTGGTTCATTTGATTGCTCGTATTATTTAAAACACACGTTGAAATTTTTATGCAAATACCTCTATTATTTTTTGGGGTATCATGTTAATCGTGAATAATTTTTATGGAAATTAAAATTGAAGTTAAAGAAATATTTTAGCTGGAAAATATATTTTGCTTAAAATTCCTCTACATAATAGGTTGGACCTTACTTTTCGATGAAAAAACAAACTGTTTTTGAAAGAGAAAAGTCTGAATAACAAGAAATAACACGTTTAAAAAAAAATCGCCGATGAGGTCGAATACCAGTGTTTTCAACGTAGTCGGTTATCTTAATATTTCAGTTACACAAACGCACACGCATGCTCAAATATATATAATATGATACTGTTCCATTTCCGCTTTTGAATTTCTTATAGTGTAATTTAGTTATATAAACATTCCTTTCAAAGTAACACGAGGACTATTTTAGGATAAACCTCATAATTTTGTACCGCGATCAGATGACGAAAAATTTCCTATAAATTTTATAAATATTTTGCTTTACGCTTTATTTGTCTTATATATTATTATTATTACTGAAAAGTAAGGAGAAAAATTACTTATTATGAATTTACTTCTTTAACTGAACAATCTTTTTTTAATTATAATAAATTATCCTTTAGTTTCTATCAACATAATGCGTAGTTTTCCTTAAAAATAAGTTGTTTAGATTTAATTCAAACAATATACATTCAACTTTTATCCGTTTTCGTTTTCCTAATATATTCGCAAAGATATTCATTGTAGTATATTTCTTTAAATTTTAGACTCCGCATGTTAAATATTCTGTCATATTTATTGAGTCATGTTTCTATTCTCGATTGCGTCCTCCCGCTATTGTGGAGAGGGGGTGCCAGTTCAGGTGTCGTCCTCGTCATCTGACCATGGTTCAAAATCATGAGGTCCATCCCAAAATAGCCCTCGTATTGCTTTAAATGGGACGTTAGTATAACTAGACTAATCTAAAACTTATTCTCGATTCAGTTTTTGTTCAAGTATCAAAGATTTAATCCAGTATACGCACTTTTTAATACATTCCAAGATCAAATAGAAGAAATTTCTGAAGAGAATTTATAATTAAATAATAATGTATATTTTTTAAGCAGCAACTATTTTTACTACATACATAATTGTCATAAAATTCTGAAATTCTGAATTATGAATTTAAGCAGCACACAAGACCATTAAGGTTAGAACTATTTACTTTAAGTTATGCATTTTTCTAACTTGTTTGTGTAAAAATAATGCTTTCTTTGCAATTTTGTATTATACTCTAAGCGAATCGCCCATGAAATAGTACTCTTGGGGCATCGACAGCAAGCACAATAAAGTTATTGCTTCGTTGAACATAATTCAATATGAACACGCTTTCTGAAGAAATTAGTTTTTGTGATAAACACTCAAGAAATGTGAAATGAAAAAATAATACAAGAACAATCATTGCGCATTTTCAATAGTTTTGTAAAATAGATATATTGCTTGTCACCATAGTAAATGAATAGACGTTGTGGTACCAAATGAATAGACCTTGTGGTCAGAATTTTTAAAAGTAGAAAACATTATTATCAACAGGAACATAACTGTATCCTATATTTTTATATGAAACTGTTTTTAATTTTTTTTTCTTATGTTCAAATGCATTTAACCACCTATGACGTTTTGAATTAATATTCTGTTTCATGTCAACTCGATATGTATTTTTCTCATTATGAAGTATCATTTTTAACTTTTATAAAAATATGTCGCAAAGCAAATTCTAAAAATTGCATAAATTGCATAATTACAATAAAATGGTTATGTCTGTATTTAAGGGTTGGAGGGAGTAATGAAGTGAGATTTCCTAATTTTCAATTAAGATGAGATAAATAGGGGATGAACAGAATATGATTGAGGGCTGTGAAGATAACACTACATGGAGTCCATATTTCATATTTTTCTTCAGAATAAAAATTATGGACTTCGATTGGATTTTCTATATCCAGAATTAAATCTTGTTATATTTTTAAATGGAGGGAAAAGTACAAAAAATGGATTAATGTGAGGATCTTTCTTTGCTACATTTTCTTCATACAATAATTTAATGATGATAAAAGATGCGAAATCTGTTTTTATAATCTTATACTCACCATTTTTTAAAATACATTTTCAGCAGAATGTTATAGATACATACATATATATATATATATATATATATATATATATATATATATATATATATATATATATATATATATATATATCACATCCAAATGACTATCCATAGAAGAATTACCTCAGAGAAATGAAAAAAAAAATGTTACCGGCAATCAAAGAAACGGTATAGTAGCTTTAGGCATTGAAAAGCACTAGTCGCTTTCTATTGATATTTATTTCCATTTAATATTTGTGATTATCAAAACATGTAAAATAAACTGTATGCAAATAGCCAAAACTGGATTTCATAAGTTTCAACTGTCATTAAAAAGTATAACCTAATGAAGTTAATTTTATTCACTGTCACATCTCGGAAAAAATTGACCTGATTTTATTTTTTTACCTTGCCTAGAAAATTCGAATAACGATATTTCAAAATTTCTAATAACTATTTTCCTTACTGTTTAGTTGAAACATAATAGCGCTTGAATAAATAAAACTCTTTAAGTATAGTTTAAAAAAATTTATTTAAAAGGCAAAATTGATTAATATAGGTATTAAAAATGTAAATTGAAATGCAATAGGAAATCTGCGAAAATTGGGACCTTTCCTTGAATTTATATTGCTGAACATAGAGTTAATATGATTTACGAGTTCATTTTTCTCAAAATGCTTTACAAACTTGAGGACTTGGGAGTCCAATGGAAAACTGACTGTGACAAAGATTGCTCCAGACAATGAACCAAGATTTATCCATTGTTTTTTTCTCCACGAGAAAGGCTACATTTTGAAAGAAAGTGTAGAAGGTTGAACTGAGGAGAATTTGTATATCATATTTCTGATATTTTTATAATGTTTGTTGAAGCGAACAAATTTTCTAAAATTTGAAAATTCAAACCCACATGAAATTTATGAAAAAAGGTAATTAGATGAAATATTAAAATATATAGACTTTTTTCTTTTTGAAATCATTTAATAGTTTAATTTTCCTCCTAATATATAAAAATGATATTGACGAAAGGCTTAAAATGTAAATTATTTAAAACCTGAAATGAAAGAAGAAGGGGGTCAAGAAAGTAATTATACTTTAAAGGGTAATTAAAACAATTAGGTGCAATAAGCAACAAAAATTAATATTTATTTTGTGATAAAAAGAGACATATCCTCTTTTAGATAACAAGGAATTCCAATAAGAAACTGAAAATATTAGTTTGTGGTAATTATTGGACAATTCGTATACACGAGATGAGGGTTTGAAAAAGAATATTGTTATCATAGATTTAGAGACATAATATTTCTTATTGATAATATCTGAAGAAACATCTAACATTAACAAAACATGAATTAAGGAAGAATATACATTTAATTCAAATATTATGAAATAAATTTCAAATTCAATTCGCAATCATATCTATTTTTTATAATTTCTATTAAAAAGGCTATAATAAACCAATTATAAAAAATTACAGTAATTAAAAAGCGATTAATAACGAATCCTTTCTTGAAATATTGAAAAGGAAATAAATTCTTGAAAACTTTGTGCACCATGTACATTCAATCTATTACTGCTCTTCATATCACAAAAGATTTACAGTACGTACATTAAAAATTAAGTAACATCAACATAATAGAAAAATATAGTTAACACTGTCTGATTAACATAAATTAATAAGTTATACTCTTGCAAAATTGTGTCCAGTAATTTACTGTGTAACTTATTAATTTTTAAAAGAATTAATTAATATTAACATTTATTAACAAAAATATGGCGAATATTTATTTAATCGGTGCATCTAAATTACACAAGTACTGATAAAATGAAAATGCATTACATATCTGATTTAGACAACCGACTCTCTTTGGGGATTTCTTGCGTCGAATTGAAAACTCTTTATTGTCCTTATTTCAGAATGACATGCATTCTTCTCGTGCAGGATTACATTATAAATTTTAATCATATTCATCCATCATTTTAGGATTTTTTCGTCATTCCACTCTTCCGTGACTTATTCTGGCTTCGCATTCATTTTTTAAAATATATCCAATGACATGATGATTAGGAAGTAGATGGACATTCAAAATGAATAAATGAATATGCACTTTGGTTTATAATGAAATAAAGATAATAAGAAACGTCGAGTTGTTCGCTATAATTTATTTCTTCCTGTAATATGATTATGTGGTGAAAGCAGTTCTTCCTGTCAAAAGTAGAATAAGACAACTATTTTCATAAAAATAAAAAAGAATAATTTTTTCAATTTAAGTTCTTCCTTAAATATGAATAAGTAATAGCCAATTATCAGATAAGAAACAGTTGTTTTAAAAAATGGCATTGTGAAAAATAAAAATTGCATTGAAAATACCCATAAATAATGTCTTCAATGCATCATATTATTTATCAGCAAGATGTGGTATTCAATTATAATTAATTTTTATCTTAAATTACTTTTTTTATATCTTAATATACTTTTCCTTTCGATTGAACCCATAAAGTGTTTAGTTTTCCTTCCATATCAAATTCTTAGCTTATAAATAGGAATCATATAATAATGAGAAGATAAATGCTTAGTAAATTATTTTTTTTCGATCAAAATGTAATCAAAAATTAAGTTTTTTTTTAAAATTCGAGTGTCAAGTAAATTCATCAAATATTTTATACGTTGTAGTTATTAATGGAAAAAAATACGACACTTGGAATATATCATTATTCTTTCAGTCATTAAAATGAATTATTGGTTTGAAACAAGATATTCATTTTTCTATCTCCAATCCAAGCCATGTTATAATAAAATCTCTTTCAATTTTGCAACTAAAATCTTAATGGATTACATTTCTTCCTAAACTTTTTCGTGTAGCTTTCTTAGAAGGGCATAAGAACCATTTGTGAATTAAAATAAGCCTTACTCGAAATAAAATGAAGTTGCGTGAAAACTTGTCACAGTCGTCAGTTGTAACCAACACTTCACTGCCATGAAAGGCGCCATGACCTTAAAAAATCATCTTCTACCATCAAGTTTTACACTACATTTTCTGATGTGCGAGTACAAAAGCATAGATGGAGGCTAAAAATTGTATCATATGTTCATTACATTAAGTGCCTGAGTAAAACCTTTCGGTAAAGAATCCATTAAACTATTTGATCAATCCTCAGCATCATTATATATAAATGTTTCATACTACTTTTTGTGCTTTTGGGGCTAATTATTTCAGCAAAATCATAATTTGGATATTAATTCTAATTTAGGGCCGATATGAAATTTTCATAACTGTAAGATAGAGATATACAATTCTTGTTAAAAAATAGCTTAATGGTGTCAAAAAATCATTTCATGCTATTTGACTCAATAACTCTACTTAAAGATAAAAAAATTATAAAGTCTAGTTTTTTTTCTTTTTTAAAAATATTTTATCGCATTTCATAAAATTTTCTCGATTTCCTAACATTTTAAAAGACAGGTTACCGTTATTTTATTTAAAAATCTTAACCGACAAATAAACCTTTGGATATCACTACATTCGATGATATTTTTTTAAAGATTTTACTTTTGTAGTCTAATCGTTTCAAATTAAACTGACAGAATTTCATTCACAAAAATAAAATTACCGATTTTGGGTCACTTCTTGCCTGCTTAGTTGACTTAAATCAAGGAAAAAACAAATTTTTAGAGAAAAATACGAAAACATATGAGCTACCTTTATTGATCTTACTATCTTAAAATAATCGATTGCATGAAATTTTAAATTTAACAATGAAATTTCAATATGAGACCATAAATTCATTTAAAGAAAGTGGATAATACTTATTACGGTGATATTTTCAATGATACCTCAAATATGACAATTTTAAATTCAATATAATAATGTGTAATAGATTTAAATACTTCACAACTAAGATGTATGACATATGTAGATCACATTTACCAGCACGAATACTAAAGAGTGTCCTTTGATATATATGTTGCATCGGCTTTCCCATTAGTAGAGTTATGGAATTCTGTAATTGTGATGCAGAAATCTCGTGAAGAGCATGGTTAAAGAGAGAGGGAGCAGTATCTGTGAGTCTTCTCAAAGTTGCGTAAATTCATTTTTTAATAAAAGGTATTTAATAAGTTGAAACTGAATAAAAGTGATTTATCATTACACATCTATGCGAAGTACCCATGACAAAGTGCACCTTATTATTCACCAATAACTGACCAATTATGCGTACTGTTATTTATAAATGTAATAAAATAAACTGTGTACATTACAGAAGTATATTTTAATTCCCAGGATCATAAAAATTAGAATCATTTTCGAATCAGTTACTTACTAAAGCAAGAGCTACAAATTAATATTTATTGCAAAATCAAACATCAGAAAGTAATATTGAACAATTTTTCAGATACCATTATATACCATTATACCATTCCCAGTTTTTTCATTAATTTTCTTTCTTTTATTTATTATTGAATCGAATATCTTGAAAAGATATCAGTTTTCGCTTTTTGAGTTCCATATTTTTAAAATTCATCGATTAATGAATGACACTGAAAACAATTGATTGATAATCAGCTGATCAAACAGTGTCTATAGAATGCACATTGGTATCTTTTAGAGGTGCCAGGATAGCCAGATAAAAACAGTCTCTTACGAGTCAGAGTGATGGATGGAGGACGAGTTCACTTGGAGGGTATATTGCAGTCTCGGATTTTCTTTTGATTTTTTCTTTTTTGCTCCTGCCGAATTCAAAGGTCAGTTTCGAAATGTTGTTATGAAAGTGAGCAATATGAAGGAATATCTGCTGTCTAGAGGTAGCTCAGACTAGCATTCTGAGGAGTACGTTTAGACTGGGACATAAATCATCCTAGTACAGATTCCAGGATCGAAATGGTGCAATTCATGATATAGCCTTGTTATTGATTTACAGAATACTTGCATCTGGAAAAAAATTTATAAAAGTTAAGAAATAAGAAATGAATATGAAATCTTATCCATTGATATATGTTATATCTAGAACCATTAAATACATGAAATCACTTAATTAACAAGACAGGAAATACATTATAAAATACATTATATTAACAAGACAGGAAAGAAACAATTGTAATGCATTTCGGCTACTTTTTAAAATGTTACAAACAATTTTTTTCGTAAACTTATTTTTCATTTTTTTTTTATTTGCTCTTTTAACTTCAATGGAAATTTTTATCTCATTAAACTTGAAATGCTGATACTTTAATAGAAGCAATTACAAATGGTTTTGAGATTCTAATTTTTTTTCTTGTCGAATTTGAATTCACTTTGAATTAAAATTTTAAATCTCTTAGAATTTAACTTGTTCTTGAATCATATAACCATATGCGTGTTAAATCCCTTTTATTATACAAATGCAGTACTATTAAAGATTTATGTACATTCACTTGATCTTATTTCCTTAATTAATATTTCGTTTGAATATTCCGAATTTCTATTAGGAGATAAATCAGAGATATTGCTGCTTTATAAACAGGGTTAAAACATTTTTAACCATTTGTAAAAGCACTAAACAACAGGAATAAAAACAACGAAAAATCCCATTTTTAAAAAAAAATCAGTATTGATTTAGTACTTTTTTAAAATTTAAAGCCATATATTGCGTATTATTAAAATCTTTTTCTCTTTAAGTAAATAAGAACTTTTTGAACCATCAAAATTTCAAATTTTAGTTTTCATACAAAATTTCCTACGATATTCTGACATTTAGGGGACTGCGTCACAAAATTTTCTTTTATTCTCCTAACTAAGGAAATTCAATATGTACAAGTTCTGAAAAGTAGTTTAATTCTTAATATGTTCTTCAAAATGGGTTACTTAAAAATAAATTTCAGAATTGTTCTTTTAAACATTTGTTATAGCTAAAATTGTTTTGAAACATTTGTCTGGAATTATAGAAAAGAATGGAACTATTTAGAAAATGTTAGCTCTTTCACTTCAAAGAAATTCTTTTTATTCTCTCTTTAATGAGAGTTTGATTCTAAAGTTACTTTCAACTATTTGACTGACTTTGAGCAGATGTTTGTGAAATGTTCTTGAAACTTTCGAAGAGAATAACTTTTTTTGGATTATTAAATGAGTAAAAAAGTTTGAAACATCTAAACTCGGCATATTTTCATGTGGGATAAGCGTTTTATGTTTTCAGACAAAAATACAAAACTATTGATTGGATTTTGTAAAAATGTCTTACAACATCATTCGCTTTGCTTTAAAAATTTACTAGCGAATCGTATAGAAATAAATGATGGTTATTTGCAATTATAAAAGTTTTCTTTTGATCTTTTCATGGAACTATATTATTTTTCTTTTGATCTTTTCTTGGAAATATATTATTTTACTTTCGTGTACGAAATAGGCATAAGGAATGTATTGTCGAAAAATTAGAAATCGGGATTTTGAAGAATATTTGCTTTTACCACTTCTCTCAGTCCGAAAAGCGCATTTTTAAAACTATGCCTCCATTTTCCTGTGAACGCAATAGTTTGATCTTGCTGAGTGAAATTTGACATGGAGTCTTTATACCGAATTTAAGGATTTCTATGAAATTCCCATAGATATCCTTCCGTAAGAAGACTGATTACCTAGAAATACGAGAGCAAGGGACCGCGATAATTTCAATGCTTATGGAGCTAGTTGAATATAATTTGGAACATATACTTTAGCACCTAAAGTGTAGATCTGTATCAATTTTTAATTAAATTTGTCGATATATCAGTCTTTTGCATCGTCTGTCTGTAGATAAATTACATCAAAAAGAGTCAAATTAGATAAATGATACTTGGCATAAAAAGTTCACATGGTGTAGATTTTTAACGAATTTTGAGTCAGATCAAATTTAGGATTATCCACATATCAGCCTGTTGTTTCACATAAGCAATACAGCGATTTTGATCACTGAAATGGGGCAAAGAGTTTAACATATAATGCATAGATAGTTTGGAAATTTAAATTGCCGTTTTCTATCTATGCACTCTATGAATCTATATATGCATGCATACATACAAATGCGACAGCTCAAAAAACATAAGGACTTAGATAAATGAAATTTGTTAAGTGATATGTTTGTAAAAATTGTTTGATGTAAAATTTTGCTTTCAATCGGCAGTAAAAAATGCTTTCAAAATGCATACTCACATTTCTTAATATAATACTTAGTATAATGTGCTCATTTGAGTAACTGAAAAATAAAAATCTGAGCAGCCTGAGTTAACTGAGTTCAATCATGAAGAAGTCTTCACTTTTTCGAGGCAAATGGAATGGTCTGAAGTATATTCATGGTAATATAGGAAGAAGCTTAATATCCATTATTATTCACTTCTTATCTTTTCCTGTAAAAAATATGTTCCCTTTTAGATAGTTCAAAAACTGGTGATAACTCAACCCATATCATTGCTATACCCAACAGAAAGACATCAATCTATATTTTGATAAATCAACATTTCAAACATGCACTTTGATCCATGTATGCTACATTGCATACATGCAGCAAAATTTTATTCTTTCACAGTAACTATTGTCACTCTAAATATATTTAAGCTATCAATTTTAAGTAAATAAAAGACACTTCATAAAAACCACTAAATATTTGCTTTTATACTATTTATATATTTTTTGTTTTGTTTTGAGAATGTTTTATCATTCTGGCTGAATTATGTTTATATAGAATACCTGAAAGGTTCTTGAATCTTATATATTTTCTATCAAATTATTTGACAGTTATCTTTGAAAGTTATTTATTTTACTTCAAACTATTTAATTTCCAAGGAATTTATTGATTTTCTAAAACAAAGAGGATAAAAGGTTATTTTCGTATTTCAAAATATTTATTTCTAATTTTTACAAACTGCAAAATATTTATATTAAGTCGGCATAAGTGCACAAGTGTTCCGAAATTATGACATCAATTAAACTCATTCATTCTCAGCAATATTCGGCGTTCCTGGCAGCGATATGATTTGATAAATTGCCTTGTTTATGCTTCAATATAGAGCTTCTCTTTTTGTCAACGCAATGAGTATTTCTATGGCTTTAAGACAAGCAATAATGAATTGTTGGACAGAACTCTTTCAAGTAACTGCCACTCACATATGCTTATCAAGTAAGGGTTAATTTATATTTCCTTTCAAAACCTATCTCTTACCTTCTACAAACTTTAGCCCTCATTCAGTAAAAACCAAACTGACTATTTGTCGTTATTGTGCTGAAGCATATTTCATAATACGTTTACCAACCTTTCACCTTTAATAGCAAAATGACATATTTATAATCACAATCAATCAGAATATGCGGCTTTGATTTTAATGAAATAATTAGTGTTATTGCATAATAGAAAATAAGGAGTTCAGTTTAGTTTTTATCGGCGTTCCGTTTTAAAGCAACATTACAGATATTTTAGGATGGTCTTCGTAATTCTGAATCACGCTTATACGACGAGGACGACACCTGAGCTGACACCGCCTCTTAAAACATTCACACCACACCAGAGGCAGGACAAAGACCTGGACGGATTTAACGTGAAACAGAAGGTAGTTCAGTGAATTCGGTGCTCAAACCATAATCCTTCAGTTTCGAGGCCAAGACCTTACCACCAAAACAACGCCTGTAGAAAATAACGAGATTTTCTATTCTTGCATCTAAGTAAAGGGGTAAGGAACACTTTCCAATATATATCATACCTGAAATTCGAAATAGATATATTTAATCAATAAAATTTTTTGTAAGTTTCAATAACATCACACTGTATTACTATTTTTTTCTT
This sequence comes from Argiope trifasciata, assembly GCA_026543055.1. Classification (NCBI taxonomy): domain Eukaryota; kingdom Metazoa; phylum Arthropoda; class Arachnida; order Araneae; family Araneidae; genus Argiope; species Argiope trifasciata. Next base: position 1,278,630 of record JAPMOQ010061498.1, on the reverse strand, counting down.
TACCTTTTTGTAAAGAACCATATTGAACAAAAAATGAAAAGAGTATTCAATAATATAAAACACTAGACAGGTTTCTCCAGCAAACAAATTCAAATCTAAACTCAATTCTAAATCTATTCTAATATATTGCTCCAAGAAACAATTTTGTCATTTTTTTTCCGGCATTGATATGCAAGAAATGGAATGAGAATTATCAAGATTAAACAAAGATTATTAAATGAAGAATGATTAAATCTTTATTCAAAGAAATATAAATGAATGTTTCAATAATTTGGTGAAAGTAAATAGTGATTAATTAAAATATATTCCTTAGCAAGCAACATCACCTAACCTAATTATCAAATTTTATAAGAGGAAGAAGAATCTAAAATCTTTGGCAGCGTGAATATTGCGGATGTTTTTAGCATTTGATACTAATATATGATCATATATGACATTCTAGTATTGAGAATAATTTGCTTGTTAGTTCCATCAAGCTGGAAGATTATAATTCGGCGTATATTTTTTGAAATCAGAATTGCAGATGAATTTTAGAAGAAGAACCAAAAACATAATTAGCAATATAAAGGCTCTATGTTATATTAACAACAAAATTTTAGACTTAGAAAAGATTTGGATTTACATTTCCTCAGAAATGTTTGTGTCAGAATGTGTATCCTTGTGTATAGAGATGATTGTGTCAGTATGTCTACCCTTGTGTATTCGAACGCAATTCCTTAAAAAAGCATCTAAGATAATCGAAACTCCGTATTTCATAGGATTGTGGCCAAGTGGTAAGGTAGCGGATTAGGAACCGGAGGGTTGGAGGTTCAAGACCCGATTTCACTAAAGAACTGCTGCGTAAGCGGTTATGGATGCACTGTAAATCCATTAGGGCCAAACGTCTTCCTGATGGTGTGAGGTGAAAGTTTTGGGAGGGGGTGCCAACTCAGGTGTCATCCTTGTCATCTGACCACAGTTCAAAATTACATGATCTGTCCCAAAATAGCCCTAATGTTGTTTCAAAATGGGACTTTAACATAACAAAACTAAACTCTTTTGGTATTCCCTCGAAAAGTGAGATCTCTATCAAGAAAAATATTCACTGTCATCTGTATGCGTACTCTTGTTCCTTCCTTATGAAACGAAGCTAAACGTAGAATTCTCCGAACTGTATCTTTTTGAAGGAGACAGAACGTGCTCTAATCATTAGTTAAATATTTCAACCATTTATGTAAAACAATATAAAAATGGATTTCTGTTTGCTATGAATGCACATAATTAACATAAAAACTTAATGTTTCTAATTAATGCATCAATTAAAGTTGTAGTATTTTAATAATTTTAACTGCCAAAATTTTGCTTTGAATGCGACAAAATCTATTCCACTCGCATATAGGTCTTCCCTTTGTGGAGTATTATTATTATCAGCAATTTTTGTGGTGAATAATATAAGTACACATTTTTCTAATATCCAGTTGATATTCCATGTAATTTAAAAATTTATATTCTTAAAATCAATTGTTAGAAAAACATTTAACATCCTTATAAAAATATAAGTCACTATTAGATAATAAATAAAAAAAGATTTCTAATTATAAACCTCATTTAAATCATTTCAGCAGAAAGGTGCAGTGTTTATTTAATTTGCGTCATCAGATGTTACATTTTTCGTAACTAAACGTATTTACAACAGTTCTTTCGCACAAATATACTAAAATAACTCACACAGTTTCGGTTAGTAGAGTTCAGAAATATTCCTCTATATGTTGCAAGAATTTGTAAAGAGAATCTCCTCAAAATATTCTTTAAAAGTTGTTTAAAATTTGGATAATTATTTGATATGCATTGATGAAAAAAATTGTAAATTTAATAATTATTTTCGATTTTTAATCATTTCAGAAACATGGGCTTATAATAATTTTTGAAAGTGAAATAAGTATCATAATTAAAGAAGAAAATCTTGATTTTTTTTTTTTTTTTGAAATTTCTAGGTTAAATGTCACTGTTTGCTTTAATGCGAAAAGTTTTTGAAATAAAAGCTTCCCTCTCATGGGATTACTGGTGTTGATTTTTAAAGCCATTTGTGAAAAAGTGCTTTACCATACAGTTTCAAAATTATTTATCAAAGTATTTCTTGAATAAAATTTAAATATCATTTACAAATGTTGAATTTTATGCTTTCTATGAGCAATAATGAAGATTCAAAGTTTTTTTTTAAAAAAATAAAAGAATCGGGAAAATTTAAAAAGCCTTATTTTTTATTCTAATTCTATACCCAAGGCTATTTATTTAGTAAACTAGTAAAATAAATTTAATGAAAAAGTTATCTAGACATTATAAAGTCGTTAACCTGAACTTTAGGACAATAAGCGAATTATTGCGAGAATTTCTTGTATTTTTAGCCGTGGTATAATGACGCGGAAATCCTTTCAGACCACAAACGTTTTCACAAACTTTTGCATCAAAATCAACCACATTAAAATTGATTGAATGATAAAAAAATAAAATTTTTACATCAAAAAAATCTTTTTATTGCTTGTTAAAAGTTTGAATATAAAATAAGTGGGCTAATTACTAGGACCATCCATTCATTACAACATAAGACAATTTATTGCTCTTAATGCTTCTTGAATTCTTCTTGGCATGTTCTCTTTGAGATTTTCCTACGTGGTATATAGAATTTGTGACTTTTAATGATAAGGTACTTTTTCCAATTTATTAAAATTTTACGCTATTTGAGCTAGTTGTCGATGTCTTGTTTGATATCATCTCAAGGTTTTTCAACTGGATTGAGATCTCGTGATTGTGCAGGCTAACTAAATTGGGTAAAGTCTCCGTTATGTCCTTCAAACCATCTGTCGGCAATGATAATTCAATATAAAGAGAAATGACTGGAACCTTCCATCCCTGGTAGGATTCACTATTAGTAAAATCAGTACTTGATCTATGATGACATGTAGACGCACTTGGACATTCAGAACTTGTTTCACAATGACTAAATAATCCTTACAATGCCAAGGAAACGCTCTTGAAATCATGATATAGCCCTCATACACTTGGAGTGCTGTGGAATATGAAAGCGTGATTGTTCTAATTACATGACATTTTGAAAGCATCTATTATTCAATTCTTGATCTCAGTTGAAAACCGAGATTTCTGCTTTTGTTCAAGACAAACAGAGCTGAGATCTGTAAAAAGATCGCCGGAATCTATATCATATGCAGTGGAAAATATGAAAAAAAAATCATTCAGTGACCGTCGAAGATTCTCATTGATTAAGATTCCCTGCAATCTGACGTAAGGCAGCTCTTCTGTTGGATTAGACAACTTTGGAAATTCTCCCTTCGGATCAAGCTTTTAGTAATCGGCGACGATCACAAACCTGAAGATGAGATCCTGGTTTTCTGATGCATAGTCCGCCTTAAGTATACATTAATGATTTCTGCTTTCTGATCTATCTCATGTGCAGTCGTTTTGCTGATACAGGTTCCGAGGATTTGTGGGACTACAATTATCTTGCGTACAAACACAGTTAAATCGCGTTTCGCATGCAGCACTGAGCTAAGGATGCCTCATTTGTCCAGAATTCCCTCTTCATAAATATTTCACCTCTATTGGCAAGAATGTGAAAGTATAGCCAATATGCATGATCAGTCAAGTGACCATAATAATGTGGCCCCATCGAAACTAATACAATGGGTTTTAAACTGCCTAAAAATAACTGGAAGAAGTTCTATAAAACCATATTAATGGCATATGAATATTTCTTGAAACTTTTTCCAGCTTACTAATTGCAAAGCTATCTTTTTGAAACCAATAATATTTAGTATTCGTGCGTAGAAAATTAAATTAAAAAATGCTCAGCATTTTTATCAATAAGTGTTTGTGTCTTTTTTCTTTTTCGTTTCATTGAAATGCCGCGAAAAGATTTTTTTATTTGTTTTTAGCAAAATGACTGAAAATATACTTAATGCTGTCTCAAAGGGGCATTTTTCTTTCAAATATCTCTCGACCATAGAAAAACTGCGCCAGACAGATAAAAGTTTAATTATAAAAAGAAATATATTTAGTATATTTCATGTATACAGTTCTTTTTTTTTTCTGGAATTTATTTTTTGTTACTATATACTTCATAAGTATTTTTTCAATTCATTTTTTTAAAAATATAATTTAATACAAAACAAAGTTTTTAATCAGAAGAAATTTTCGATTTTGCTATTTACAAAAACTCAATAAAAATCTCTAAAAGCAAGATTTTGCTCTTTTTTCCCTCCGATTTCCTCTTGCATTTCATCGTTTTTTATACTTTAAGTAAGACATGATTGCGGATTCAAACAGTAATTTTTAGAAAATAATAAGAAGAAATTTTATGTCACTCTTTTCTTGTAAACAAGAAGACGTTCCCGTGTAGATGGTGTTTATTTTTAACAATATCTAACAATCTTTATAAAAGTTTCAACAATATCTCTCACATGAGGTTTAGAAATTAACTAACGAAAGTTGTAGATGAAGGTTTCATTCATATTGTCTGAGTGATTAAGAAATTAAAAAATATTTTAATACTTTTTATATGTTCATATATACAAACATTAATTCTTTTTTTTCTTTGTTATAGGGGCATCCTAATATCACGGATACTCAGATAAAAATTAAAAAATAGTATCAGTTTGACACAAAAGTGATCAATTACCAGAAAAAAATGCAGTCGAATACAAATAATAATACTAATAATGTCGAAAGAAAATATTAGCCCTAATCCCCAAATGAAGTGATGTTAATCAGACTAATCGTCAGACCTTTACAACACTCTAGAAAAAAAAATGTAAATGTAAAGTGAAATTTGTAACGTAATAAATTCTTTTATTCATGCTTAGCTTTATTTGGGCATATAAAGAACTCGGACTGATTTGCTGGAGATTTTGAAATTCAACGTTAGAGTCAACGCTGGATGATTTATATACATATTGGCTACCTGCAAAATGCGTTCTTAAGTTCGAATGTGTTTTGCGCAATTGATTGGAAAGGTTTTATATAAGTATCGAAGATGTGAATTGGATTAAGAGTAGGAGTTCGTTTATAGTCTTTAAGGTATTTTAGGAATAGTAGGTATAGTGGGAACAAGAATATAATTCAATGATAGAGATTTCTTATCTTTTAACATTTCACAAATTGTTTGGGAATATTTTTATGCAACGATGTAATTACTAATAACATTTTATTTTGAGTTTATATGTTAAGGATTTCAAATTATTTTAATCTTTCGAGTTAACACTAAATTTTACAAAATTGAATAAAATAAAAGAACTAATAAAATAATTCGTTGGAGGAATTTTAAGCAACAAGTGTGGAATATTAAATTCCAAATTTGATGATTCGTTTTTTTTTGCCCGAATAATTTATCCATACTCTTTGTAGGGAAAATAAAACATGTGGATTTTTGACGTCACTGAAATAATATTACAATAGTAAAAATCTTGACTATTTTTAGATCTAAACGGTAAATGTTACATACAGCAAATGCTGACTGAAACATTTATTCTTTTAAGCTTGTTTCTAAGATTTCTTTAACTAATTTATTTATTTCAATCAGACTGAAAGTTTATTACTAACAATTATGAAGAGTTAGAAATGTCATAAAAGGAATCAAATATGGAGCAAAAAGAGGAAAAATGAAGTTTTAAAAACCAATAATTAAAAAAAAATATATTGAATCATTTACAAATCTGTTATTCCAATGATTTTGAAGCTTAATTTATCGTTTCAATTCTTATTTGCTATCAATAGCTTCAGTTGCTATCCTGTTAATTTTCATCAGCCTGTTGTATCAGATATTTTTATAAAAAATATTATCAATATTTTACAAACAACATTTGAGGTTTCTTTCTTCACATTTTCACTCTCTAGATTCTGGAGAGCTGTTTTTGACTTCAATTTTATTTTAGATCAAGAAACTGGGAGCCTATAAAAGAAAAAATAAAGATCTAGTTTTAAAAAAATTTCTACAGAGGGTCTATAATTTTATGAGAGAAAATCACACACATTTTTTTTCATAATGTATAATCTGCTACTTTAAAAAATGCTGTTTAAAATTTAAAATAGGAATTCGAAATTATTTTTTTTGAAATATCTATATTACTCATACTTATTGAAAATGCCCTTTTCTGAATTGTCATAAATTAATTTCTTTATTATTAATTATTTCGTATGGGAATCATTTACCGACTATTAACCAAGCAAAATAAAAAAATATTTTCAATATTTTAGATAATATGCATTCGTAAAAATTTTACCTAAAAAACAATTAATATTACTGTTATTTATTAATTGCGTACAGAAAAATTCTTTAATTTTCGAGTCAAATCAAACATCTTGCTTTACCAGCAACTATTAACTAATATTGAAGGCAACTTCTGTGTCTGATACATTTTACAAAATTGACTGGATTTCACAACACCGTTCTGAAATCAATTTCTCTTTCCAAATATTTTTCAACTTCTACTATTAGTTCACACTTTCCCTATATATATTTATTTATGTATCTTGTTCAAATTTTCAATTCTTAATAAAATACATTTTATTCAACGACTCAAATTTAAATACATTTATTAAACTTGTAGTGGATGACACTTGACTGACTTTTTGTAGTAGATGGCATTTTTAAACTTGTAGTGGGTGAAAATAGTTTTTAAATGTTTTAAATATTAATTAATTAATTTTCAATGCTCTAAATATAGTTTTTGCAGTTTGTAAGGAAAACTGAAGTCAACAGGCTATAGCTCAATATCTGATATGCAAGGATTTCTGTTTTTTCCCCGTGAAGGTGAAGAATGCGAGCTCACTTCTTGTGAAAATCAATAATTTTTTGATGCTTTAATAATTTTTTGATAAATATTCAATAAAAAGTAACTAAAATAAAATGTTTCTTTGTTGACCTAAGTATCAAATGGATTAATTTTTTTATATTAATTATTTCTTTTGTTATCAACGAGTTCACATAGATAAAATTTAGATATAAACTATGAAGGAGAATATCCATCAAAACTATACGTACGCTATTTACTCAAGAACAACTTCTGTGGGAAAAAGTGTATAAAGAAAGTAAAAAATAAATGTTATTTAGAAGGAAACTAATAAGATTCGACTGAAGTTGACAGCTCTGTCGTTATTACTTCCCACCAAAGTTTGTACAAGTTTTCCCTAACTATATAATCTTTACTCCAGAGCCAATATATTGTAGGATAAAGATTTTCCTTCTATGTACAAACTTTTAAATTAATTAATTGGTACAGTGGTAATTTTATGTCGCAAAAGATCTCGAAATGAAGAAGAATATTGATAAGAATGGATACTTAAATGGCTTTATTATTCAAAAACTCAAAGCAAATATTTCTTCAGTAGATCATGTTGACAGCATAACATTTACCAAGGTTGCTTTATCATAAAAAACTGTAATATTAAATGCAGTAACTTTCGAAAACGCAATCGAAATATTTCATTCTCATCTACCAACTAAAAATGTAATTTGAATTTACATCATTCTTAATCATATTATCTTATTAATTTACACTACAACTCTATCCATAAGGTGAAGTTACAAATGCCCGTTCCGCGAAGCTACAAAGTCAGCATGACTCTTCCAGATGACACTGATAAATCCCTTTCCCATTCTCTAAGTTTTATTGATTGAATATCTGTAGCGCGTGTTTTGCTCATTAATGATGCTGGCCGAAGTGAAATTAGGAGGGGGGCAGAGCTCTCAAACAATGCCTCTGCATATGTTTTCAGTAGTTATTAGATAATAGAAAACTTCTTTTGTGGAATAACTTCTAAAGAATATGGGTTGTCATAGTGTTTGAGAGGAGGTATTGTTCTTATCCTTAATTCAGGTTGGTACGCCTGAGTTGAAGTTAAGAGTTAAAGCCGAGTTAATCCTAATGTTTTAGTTGTTTGAGGGTTTTTTTTTTAATAGGATTGTCAACACTTTACTGCACGAATGGTGGCAAATTTTAAACTTTTAATAATTTTTTGTTCATTTTTTCTAGTAAATGTTTGAACATTTTGTAAGTGACAGTATGATATATATGCACAAAACTACATTTTAATTAATTAGTACAACATTCTTGCCACATGTTAACCTTTTAACAGAAAAATATCTGAGTGCAATTATTGAGAGCTTTTTTTTCCTGAAATAACTTATTTCAAAAATCATATTTATTTATCAAATGTAATTGATAAAAAAATTTTATCTTTGAAATAAGGAATTAAATACTGTGTCTGATACACTTTATAGAAGATTCATATTTGGAAAATATGCCGGATATCTTTTATCTTATATTAAATTTACTTTCTCATTATATTTACCAGGTCAAAATGCAAATATAATGTCACAAATTCAGAGCATATATGGTTTTCTTTTGCATAATTGAAATTTTTGCTTACTCAATACAAATACTCTATCCTCTCAAATTGTCTTTTACTATCAAAAAAAAAGTTCATTTGTAGGTAATAACTCTGTTCCATAATTAAAAATTTCTGAAAATCACGAATGAAAAATTTCTATAGTATTTTCAAAAAGATTTTCTTATTACAATTTTTCAACCATTTATATTTCAATACTAAATATTTATTAGAAACCAATTCCTTATTTTAAATATCGACTCATACATTATTGTTCGCGAAAAATTTGCCATCTGTAATTAATAATAATTACACAACATGATAATTTAGAAAGAACCTAATGCATTAAAACATAAAAATTTTTATGAAGTAAAATAAATTCAAAGACAAGTAATATTTCTTTCTATTTATACTATTTAGGGATTTAGTCGTCTTTGCAAATTTGCTTGCAATTTAATCGTAATTGCTCGAACTTTGTCTTACATTATAATATACTTGATTGAAGATTAATTTTTCTTTTGCTTGCTTATTAATTAATAATGTTTATTAATAATTTTACACTATGTTTGTTTCCATTATTAGAGTTTCGCCCTCAAATTACTCGTTTACATTTTTAAAAAAGGATGCATTTCGGAGATGGCAAATAAGTTGAGCAATCTAAAATGGGGATCGCTTTCCGGTTAGAATCTTCAGAATAATTACCGATGATTGTAACGATATTTGCCATGATTTTTGTGTATGAGATTCCGAATTTCAAACTTTTTACTAGAACGGAACATACACTGAAGTGACAAAAGTCATGGGATAGCAATATGCAAATATACAGATGGCAGTAGCATCGCAGCAAAAAAGTATAAATGCGCAGTTCGTTTTCCAGAGCTTTCATTTGTGTTCAAGTTATTCATGTGAACAGGTTTTTCGTGATTTATGGCGGCACGACGAGAATTAACAGACTTTGAACGGGGAATGTTAGTTGGAGCTAGACGCATGGGTCATTCCATTGCGGATATCATTAGTGAATTCAACATTCCGAGATCCACAGTATCAAGAGTGTGCCGAGAGTATGAAATTTCAGGCATCACATCCCATCATGGACAGCGCAGTGGGCGACCCCCTGCACTTAACGACCGAGACCGCCGACGTCTGTGTAGAATGGATCAATGTTAATAGACACGTAACATTTCGTCAAATAACTGCAGGAATCAATGTGGGACGTACGAGGGACGTGTCCGATAGGACTGTGGGGCGAAATTTGTCTTCCTTGGGCTATGACAGCAGAAGACCGACTCGAGTGCCTTTACTGACAGCACGACATCGCCTGCAGTGACTCTCCTGGGCTCGTGAGCATATCGACTGGTCCCTAGACCAGTGGAAAACCGTGGCGTGGTCAGATGAGTTATGATTTCAGTTGTTACGAGCTGATGGTAGAGTTCGAGTGTGGCGCAGACCCCACGAAACCATGGACCCAAACTGTCAGCAAGGCACTGTTCAAGCTGGTGGTGGCTGCAAAATGGTGTGGGCTGTTTTTACATGGCATGGACTCGGTCCTCTGGTGCAACTGAACCGATCATTGACTGGAAATGATTATGTTCAGCTTCTTGCAGATCACTTGCAGCCATTCATGGACTTCACGTACCCACACAACGATGTTGTTTTTATGGATGACAATGCGCCATGTCACCTGGCCAGAACTGTTCGCGATTGGTTTGAAGAACATTCCGGACAATTCCAGCGCATGATCTGGCCACCTAGATCGCCCGATATGAATCCCATCGAGCATTTATGGGACATCATCGAAAGGTCCGTTCGTGCCCAATCTCCTGCATCATCCACACTTTCACAATTATGGACGTCTATACAGACAGCATGGCTCAATATTCCTGCAGAGGACTTCCAACGACTTGTGGACTCCATGACACGTCGAGTTGTTGCACTTCGCCGTGCAAAAGGAGGACCGACACAATATTAACAGTCATCCCATGACTTTTGTCACTTCAGTGTATATAATGTTAAAAGCCTGTAAAATTAATAACAACCATTCAATTACTGGGAAGACCATTATACTATCAGCTATGTGGGTGCTGAATGGGTTCGCGTCATTGATCTCAGAGCTTGGTGACAAAATGGATAATGAATTTGGCAACAAAAGTTATAATGCTGGAAACATTAACATTTTTCGTTATACATCCAATAGGAATTGAGGTGCGCCCTGTCTAGCTGAGAAAGTTCCCAGCCCGCCTCCAGCGAGCTATAAAAGGGAGGCAGTCACAAGCTATAGTGGCGAATTCAATTGTATTTGGAGTCATCGACAAGTAACGAATCTTCGAGAGGATTGTGAAGCTACGGTGGAGTTAATCTGGTGCTCAAATGACTTCTGTGCCTTGTCTACTGTAGAAACAGCTTCGTGTTGTGTGTATGCTAGCCAGTTGTGAGAATTTGTGAGTTAGCAGCTAGACAGTAAGAAGATCAGATGTTGGAGAGACCGTAGAGTGAAACTCCGAGGATTCTCTCTCCTGTTGAATTTTGTATGGCCTCTGTGGTCGATTACTACTTCTGAGCCACTATGTGTTCGCTTCGGCTGTAAAGATTTATCTTTTGTATTCATGTGTTCTTCGTGTTAATAAACGTCGTCGTTGTTTTCTTCTGAAGCCTGCTGAGTGTGTTTTACCAACATAAACACACTACAGGCAAACCCAGCATAGAAAATCCAAAGCAATATAAATTCCAAAATTTAATTCATCAGCAAATCTATCGAACTATAGAATAAATGATCAGAAAGCAAGAGCTCTATCACTTTATAACTTCAGACTGAATATCTTTGATTATTGTAATTTGTACGTCCCTGACTAAAATGTCTGATTTACTAAAAGGATCTTTTTTTTTCAATGAAGAAAAGATGTTAATTTATGTCTTTCAAAAGTTAGGAAAACAGTTAATTTATGTCTTTCTTATTCTTGAATGAACAGTTTTCGGAATTCCATATGTTACTATGGAGTTCTTTCTTCAAATTTCACCAGTAATTTGATATGTGTCTTTCTTCTATTCATTCATGAATATCCATCGCCGAAAGTGAAAGAAACAGTCCCCTGAAAATGGTCCTATCTTTAACTTCATATTCCCATAGATGTCTCCCCTTAGGTTCGGCACCACAAAAAGAGGATGAGATGTTTCAGGTATGGTGGTTTATCTCGCTACCCTGGAGGGTATATAAATAGATGAGGGATCTGACTTTTCTCGAAGATGACGGGACTTACTTCCTTCGGGAATCAATGTACCGAGGCCGGTGATATCTTTTAGGACTCAACCGTAATGTTGCTGTTGCAGCGGTTCTGTTATTCAGTTTTCTTTATCCGTGGACCTTTCGGAAGGTCATAGTAGTCAATCTATGATTCCCATAGACGTCTGACAATTACTGGAGTTCTAGGGGATTTCATTGCACAAGAGAAAATATCATCTCAAAGTCCTCTTAGGGCATATTTTTTAAATATTTATTTGATATATTATGTATTTCCTGTTTAGTTTTAAGACTATAATATGTTGTCATTGTTGATCTTTTTCTAAGAAATAGAAAACTATTTCAAAATTGTAAAAAAAATACTATGAAAGAATAATAATTTGGAAAATTTGATAAACTTTGCGTGTGTATTAAAATTTCTAAAGAAAAATTGCTTAAACTTTTATATACAGGGTGATGCCGAATTCGACCGACATATTCAGAAGGGTGAGAGCAGGCATCAAGATTATAAATTACACAACACTGAGTCCCAAACGACATTTGATATGTGAAAATCGCAAAAATAAACGTCGAAAAGCACTGAGAGCGGCGAAGAGAATAACTCTACGAATGCGAGGATTAGGAACAAGATAATTGGGAAGAAGCATTCTCGAATGCAAATTTTTCAGGTGTTCAATTTAAATAAAATCAAACTTAATAATAATTAAATAAGCAAATATTCCGATTGCGAATAAAATGGGCTGATGCTCCATCATGCATCAACCAAATGTTCTGGTGTAGCAATGATCCCTGCAGTAAATCTGAAGGAACGTACTGGAAAATATCAATGTGCCACTGAGGCGGTTTTTTTAAAAATAATTTGTGAAGATTCTGTAACATTTATAATAACGAAATATAATTTAAAGACGAAAAAGTGAATAATATTTAAAGAAATATATTCTACTGTTTCAACTGTTAATCCATTCTAATTTCGTTTTGCATAATTATTTTATATTCAAACATCATCTAATTCTTCTGACTAAGTAAAATATAGAGATTTAAACAAGTATATTGCTAAAACAAAACCATTTTCTAATTTAAAAGCATATTAAATTTTTTCATCTTTAAAGAGTTAAATGTTTTATTGACTCAATTTTGAGTTCTTTACTTTAAAGAACTCCAAAACTCCGTTCAACTCCAGAATCTTGAATAAATCTCTTTTCATTTAGCAATTTTAATAGAGGAAAGATGAAAAAATCCATTCTTAAATATTAATACCATCTGTTTACGACTTCACACAAAAATGAATTAATTCAGTCAGGGATATTGAATTTTTTTTATTTTTGCTTTTTTACCATCTAAAAATAAATAAGGAAGACTGATATTGAGGAACATCTAATTTATTTTCTATTGTTCTCTTTCAAATAGGGGTTATTTTTCCGAATTTCTGTATTAACTCAAAAATAAAATGGCATACTTATTATTCCATTTCGTTACGCTAGAAATTATTATTAATACCTATTAATTTATTCCACTTCCCAAAATAATAAAATATCCGGTAAAAGCGTTTTATCTCGTCAGTTTTTAAGAAATAAATATACTTCTGTTCTGAATTATTTTAGCAGTATGTCCATCCAATGTAAGCTTCAGAATATTTTTGTAGAATTTTATTTAATACATTTGAGCTGAAACAAAAGCAATACTTTATCTAAGCATCTTTTCATGTCATTTAACATAGATGAAAGCTAAGCTTATTGTGTTTTATTAGGATTTGTTTCTCATTAGATGAAGAATGTTTGCAAGAAGACAGAATCCTAAATAGGATAAAGAATGAAAAATGGCAAACAACACCAGAACTAAGTTTTATTAAAATATTTCATAAAAAATTCTTTATGACATCACTCACCCATGTTTGAAGCAAAGTGGCATGGAAAATCGTCATGAATAAAATAAACTTACGATAGCCAATAAAATGTTACAAGATTTATTGCTTTTGGAAAAGAATCTCAATCGAGGTCAAAATACAATAGGAGTGTATGATAGTACATTTTAGATGGATAAGTTTGGACATATTGAAAAAAAGATAAGAAAATGTATTAAATATCTCGCTTTGTACCGTTATCTGTATTAACATAAATTCAGAAACAGTGCTTAATATTGACATACCGCATATTGTGTTAGTTAAAGAAGGCCCAGTTAATGTTTGGCTCATTTGTAATGAAGGTAGTAATTGAATGAAAGGAAACGTTAAATTGAAAAATTAAAAACAATTTGTCACTTAATTTGTCTTTCACAGAGTTGACAAAATAAATGACAAATTTATTTCTTTAATTTATAATATTTTTTTACCTAAAATAAAAATATTTTTTGAATATATTCAATAATGTAGAAATTGTTTCAATGATGCTCTCAGAGCATTATTGAAAAAAAACGTTTGTTCATTTACAGTAACTGCATTCATTTACAATATTGTCAATTATAGATATATTAAAGTAAATTCAGTATATATATCAAATTTCATATATCTATTGAAAAATACTTGAAGTTTTATTGATATAACTGAAGATGTTCTGAATGTATTGTTTGACTCTGGAAGCATTTCGATAAATTATTTTTTTTGGAACTAAATTTTTCAATTTAAACAGCATTTCAATATCAGGATTTTAATCCTATTATACTTTTATTACATTTTAATATTTTTATACATACTTATATATAAATATGTATAAAAATAAATTACGTGAACGTTTTTATTGAAAAATAGTTTATTTCTTTACAATTGCTTCATTCTGTTATTATTGTAGTACCTTTCATGATATCTTAAAATTACCAGCAGGTGACCGAGCTCCGCTCGGAGAAAACAGGTATCGAAGCTAACTCGAAGATTTAAATTTTCAATTGTGATTTATCAAAACAATACATGCCATAAGAAAATTTGTGAAACCATTGGTGAAAAGATAACCGGTTAAAGTGCACCATTGTAAACTATTCTAAACAAAGTTAGTGTTTGGAAAGGGAACTATTCTATACAAAGGTAAAGTAAAGGTAAAGATTGAAGTGTGTTGAAGTTCAATATTTTTGACAAATTCATTTAGAAAAACCAAACATATATACATACATAAGAAACATATTATAAATCTATAACAGCATAAACATAAAACCTTATTAGTTCGCCATATTGGTTATAGATGGCAGCACATTACCGCTTGAAAATTTAAGTAGCCATTATGGCAAACAAATAAAGTTTGAAAATATCCTATCTGTAACTCCAAACTGCTCGACCGTAGCGCTTCAAAACCGGCGCCAATTGATTTCTCGTGGCCAAAAACCCCAGACCTCCAAGTTTACCGGAGTTTATTAATTCTGGGGCGATTTTCGACTTGGCAACCATTCCTCGTATTATAGTATTAGATTTTGAACTGATAGTATCATATGTGTTGCACAATATAAAGGAAATAAATGAAAAGTGAATTATTACAGTACTCTCAAAAATTCTAACTGATATCTTGCTTTCAATGTGATGCAATACCTTTTACACCGCTCAGTTTCCGAAATTCATTTCCAATAACTACGTAATGCACAGATTATCGATGAACACATGTACAATATATATATATATATATATATATATATATATATATATATATATATA
>JAPMOQ010061498.1:1248550-1263375 GCA_026543055.1 Argiope trifasciata | reverse complement strand
TATATATATATATATATATATATATATATATATATATATATATATATCTTTTAAAATTTAGTTTTATAAACTGTGGTGTAGTTTCAGAGAAACTCTATAGATAGAATCTTTGAAGCATTGAATTTTATACACTAGATTTAGTTGCTACAGAATGAAGTTACGATTATGTCGTAAAAATGATATTAGGACGTAATTAGGAGTGAGACGAATGGTTGTTATTGAGTCAGCAAATACGTATCTATCTATATGTATCTAAGATTACTGGCAAGCTGAATTTGCTATTTGAATTAATAACACCATTATATTGTGGAAGTATTATTTTTGCTTTTTTGCGGTCCTTTTCACTAGGATATCAGTTAAGGAATTTAAAAATACATCTTTATTGTTAATTAGAATAATATTTAAAAAATTCTGTCTAGAACGTTAAAAAATTTCTATAAATATAAAACTTTCTCTCTCTCTCTGTATGTGTGTGTATATATATATATATATATATATATATATATATATATAGATAGATAGATAGATAGATAGATAGATAGATAGATAGATAGATAGATAGATAGATAGATGTAAAAGTTCGGTGCATTTTTCACAGTACTCAATAAAATAATAGAGATACTCTACAGTAATAAAGAAAAGAAAAAAAAATAGACTATATAATAGTAAAGAAAACGAAAAAAAAGGGATTATCTTGATTCGATCATTAGTTACAGAGATAATGGCTGTTCCATAAATCATGGCAATTTGAACTTTGGGTCTGATTGACTGGGGTTAACGCTGTATTATTGGGGGGGGAATTTAGGGGATATTTGGGGGGCAATAGGTACGAAAATGGTATGCAGGGTGCAGTATTTTTGCCAAAGCTTATGAGCTAACATGCTTTTTTACAAAATCTTATGAACTTTTCTGCATAATCGACTCTGAGTATTGTTACGAATCTGTAAATTTGCTTTTCAAACCGAATAGTATCTTCGTAAGGAGGACCATTTTACGATAAGTCCTGTCGGTACTGATTGGATAACGCATCAGTGAACTTAGAGCTTGCAGACAAACTTGGCTACCATTTGGCGATTTTGATAACATAATAAATAAGACTCAAAACTTCCAGCATTTTGCTGCACCGTCCATTAAGAACAGATATACCTGATTTGACTAAAAGCTTCTAGCCCCACCTCCCATTAACTATAAAAGGCACGCACTCTCAATCTGTAAGTAGTCGTGAATGTGTGCCTTGTTGTCAATTGTGGATGCAGCACCGAGTCATATGTAGCCAGTCTAGTGGTAGTAAGCCTAGTTCTATAGCTAAAGCGAGGACAATTAGACGTTTCAGCCGTCTGGAAAGACCGTAGAACGAAGCTTTTATGTTCACGTCTCCTGCTGAATTCTATGTGAATTCTTTGTGTGATAAGGACTTCTTACTACGGGATTTCTACTTGTGGTGTACTGTTGTTGTGTGCTGCTGTGTGTTCTTCTCGGCTATACATTATATTGTCCTGTCTTCGTGCAAATAAACGTCACTGGTTTTTTTTTTTTTTTTTTTTTTTTTTTTTTTTACTCAGGTCTGCTGATTACGTCCTCAGACCATAAATGCACTACATAAAATGACGGTGAAAATATTAAAGATTTTATTTTAAAGATCTTATTAAAGATTTTATCATATAGGTGAATCAGGATTTCGATATGAAATGTGGTTTAATTTTGTTTTTAAGTTACTCAATGATTTCTAATTATCATTTCGTCATTCTAACCCGTTTTACAAATCACTCGCCTCTAAGTCACGTTATTGATGAGAAAGGACAAAGACCCAAGACTTTGCAACAGAAGACTATGTTCAAGTAATTGATCAAGTCATTCGAAAGAAATAGTAAATGGTGGAACCCCAGGTATACAGCTAGCTTATAGGCATCGAAAAACTGAAGCTTGGAGGTTGAATTTTTATGCATTTCAGCTCCTTAATAATTGAGTAGGTTTAGTTTAGAGTTAGTTATATTAAAGTCCCTTTGAAAAAAACATTAGGGTTATTTTGGTACGGACTTCGTTGCTTTGAACATCAGATGACGAGGACGAAACCTGAGCTGGTATCCCTCCTCTTCACACCACACCAGCGGGAGGTCGTTCGGCCTGACGTATTTAACGATCAGCAGACTCGCTTAGACGATGGATCTTCTGTGGAATCCTTACGAGTGCCGAGACCTTACCACAAGACCATCACTGCCCTTAATATTTGCGTAAAAGAAAATTCTAAGAACTGCAAAATTCGGAGAACTTCTAGAAAATTTAAAGAAACATCAAATCCCATCCCATAACATAGTTGACAAAGTTTTTTGAAAAGGAGAGCAGGAACCTGATCTATCGATTTAATTAATGTCTGAATTTCCACCAAGATTATATCAAAATGTTGCCTCTTTTGCACAAATTTTTTAGGTAATGAATTTATTTTTTTCTCTGTTCTAGATATTTTTTTGATACTTCGGAACTGGAAAAAAAGTCACCCTTGTACATATTAAAATCGAAGAGTACTTTTCTTTTATAGATTTTCTGTCATTGCATTGTTTTATTTTCTTACTTTGTTATGAGAACGAAAATTTAGAAGCACGTATTCAAGAAATGGAAGTTAAAAAAAAGAAAATACAAATTTATCAAACAATTTCATTTCCATTTTTTAACTTTAATCATTGAGTGTTAAAACATTTCTATTTTCTGGTTCTAATTGTAAATATCTTGAAGTCAACCTATTGTACAAGATAAGTATGCAGTTACGAAAATATATTCCAAATAAATTGTTTAGGCTGAATATATTATGAGCTAAAACATATCTTTCTAAAAATGTGTTTCAGTAATATTATACAATTCATTTTGCAAAATATTCCATAAGTAAAATTAAAAGTCTTATTATTACATGTCGCAATAAAAATAACTGAACGCAACAATGGCAGCTGAATTTCTGTTTGAAATTGCTGACCAGTGAGATTCTTTAAAGAAAATAAAATTTATGGAGCAAACTAACGCCAAAATTTCTTCTGATTTAGGAGAGCCTATATTTAACAAGACATTGTTTTCCCCTAGGGAATCAATGTTTTTTGAAGAATTCTTCTGATAAAAATGTAATTTAGAATTACATCATAGAGTTAATACATTTATTGTATGTGTGAAAAACATCGATAGACAAAAATTTGATTTTAACAATTACAAAATGAATTTAAAAGAATTTTTCTTTGAAATTTAAGAAAAAATATCGATAAAGAAAACAAGCACTTGAAACGAAAAGCCTAACCCTTAAATGGGGGCCTTAACCTTAAACGGGTTGCGGTTCACGGGACCGCATTTTCTTTACACTCGAAACAAAGTTTCTAATGAAAGTATTTGATTGAAAATCAGCCAATATGTTTAGCTGACATTTTTCTTACTATGCAAATATGTTTTAGAAATTTCTTAAAATATTTTATCAGTGAAAAAAGAAAATGCGTATTAGCATACATTTTCTTCACAAATAACATGTAACAATAAATAATATTCTTGATAGACCATATTTTTTTAACTTTTTCAAAAATATTTATTTTTCCAGTATATAAAGGTATATAGAAAAGAATATTATGAAAAATTCAACAATTATATGAAAGAAAATTGACAATGGGTAAAATTGACTCTTTTTTTTATCGGATTGGGGGATTTTCATAGCATGGTTTACTAGGGCCTTTTAAACTTAGAGGTTAAGAACTATAATAAAAATCAGCCTATAAATTATGTATATATATCTTGGTATAATAATATATTTTATAAATTTTTCAAAAAACATTATCACTAGAAAAATTAATGATGTTTGATCTTACATATCAGAATCAGTTGATAAAAATGAAAAAAAAAGGATGAAAAAATGCCCATCGCTAGCGGTTTCACAGACCGTATGTCCCCATAAGGTCTGTGAGATAGAGAAAATAATTTCGGGGTGGTTTCAATTGAAATTACGAATAGTAAAATGAAATTTTCTGATTGTTACAAATATTCACTAATTTATTATACTTTATGACGTTTGATGGGAACTACTTTTTGCTGACGGGACATATTCAGCTGTTTTTGATTGTTTATTATTCAAATATTTTTTGCTTAAAGTCAAGACGTCCACAAAGCTGTCTGAATTGTTTCTTTTCTTTTTTATGTAATCAAATATTCAGATACATTTGTGATTATTAATATCATGAAATGAGGAGTAGATATAAAATATCCACCTTCGACTGATTTAATTTAATTTGTAAGCATAATTAAATCTTTAAAATCAAGAAAATGTATCATATTTTGTTATCGCATCATCAAGAGCGGTAAATGAAATGAAAACTTCATAAGATGTTTATAATTAAATATATTTGTGACTGTCTTCAGATTATAAATGAACTGCATATCTGTCTGATATATGAGGTCTCTTACATAACCCAACATCAAGATATCTTTCACATATCTTTAAACGGGGCTGTTACCTTAGTCATTTGACTGAGGTTCAAAATTACGAGGTGCGTCCCAAAATAACATGAGTGTTTCTTTTAGACAGGACATTATTATAGTTAGAACTAATTTTTCACACTAAGTGCTTAATTTTTTTTAAGTAGAAGTCATTTCTTTAAAAAAAATTTAGTAGCCTCTGTTTCCAAAAGCATACCAAAAATGCATAAATGCATCGTGAAAACAAAATTTCAAATGACTGAAAGTGAAGAATTTGGGAGTAAACAGGCGAAATATTCGAAGATTTAAAAAAATTAAATTTCCTTTTACATTCATAAAATATTAAGTCAGTATATAAAATTCTACTCGTAGAAGCATTTTAGACACGCTATTTCCTACTGAAAATATAATCTTTTATTAAGTATTCAAAAATTGGATCAATTTACACACCTTGTAAAATAGTTTGGTGTAATAAAAAGTAATAATAAAACGGTGTATTTCAATAAGAAAATCAATTACACTAGATAAATAAATTGAATCAATTTCATCTATCCTCCAAGAATGACAAAAAATTATTAATTAGATTAAAAAAAATTACTGCTCACATGTAACCTACATATTTTGACATATTTATAGATTTTTTTTTTTTCATTTAATGAGCTACAAAAACTGAAACAGCATTTTCCCCTCACTTTTAAATATATAGGACAAGGGTAATCTTTCTTATGAGATTGCTATGAATGAACGATCCACTTAGAAACTTTACGAGGTAACTTATATTTAATTATACTCTGTAGAAAGCTGGAGTTTTCACCTTTCATTATTGGGAGGAAAAACAGTACGTAAATTTGCCCTTACCTTAGTTTTAAAAAAGAACTTTCGAAATTAATGTCTTAATAAAATGTAATTGAAATTTTCGTTTCATTAAGCTTGAGATAGAAGAAAATAATTTTTTTTTGTGCTTTCAGAGATAGAAAAAGGAGACTAAATAAAATTTTGAAAAATCTTATATGAAAGAAACTTTTTAGATACCGGTTGTACTTCACCAATCTTAAAGTAATAGAATTATTATAAATAGAATGCAGATAAATAGTAAAACTTTTCTCGTAATAAGGCCTTATGATCCCGAATGAATAATTTATATTGAATGAAAATGAATTAATATAAAAAAGGAAAGAAAATATTTCTACCATAATTTTATCAATATCAGGAAAATATCTCCTGAATTTAAGAGGATCAAGAAAGAGCTGTAATTAAAAATAATTTTTAATTAATTGAATTCCCCCCCAAAAAATTAATGTATTATAAAAATATTTATACTGAATCTGCAATTCATACTGTAACGAACAAGCTTTTTATCTTAATGTTTAACTATTAGATTTTCCTATTCATAACAAACTTGGTTATTGGACTATTATAACTATTAGATTTTCATATGTTGAATGTTTAACTATTAAGATCATTAAAAGCAAAGAATCCCTTATCCCAAATGTTCCCTTCCTTTGAAAATAGTCTCATGACGAGTTTTCTTATATTTAACTTTATAACTGAGTCCACATTACGTTATTAATTTTGATTACTTTAACTTGGGAGCGATGGTTCATAGATTAGAGAATTATTGTGGTTGAAATTTTATTTTCCGTGTTTCCTCCATAAATATCGAAGTCAGGAAGAATATTTGAATTTAGCGAAAGTTTACTTTATTGCAATAAATAACTTATGCAATAAATATTTAATAATATCTGCCATTTTTCGAAGTTAAGAAATAATCTTACTGGCTGATCAAATCATCCCAAGATACGTTTAAATTTTGTTCTTTATTTCTGACCTAAAGGAGTTTGGTTGAATATATACAAGGTGGCCAGAAATAAAACACCCCTACTCTGACCTCCATGGATATCGAACTACTCAGTGTAAAGGCTCAAAATTTTGTACACATACTATTCAAAATATGGGGAAACGGATTTCACGAAAAAAAAAATTAGTTCCTGAAATCACCGATAGGTGGCGCTGCACAACTGGAACTATGATCAAAAGACACAAATAATAATAAAAATTAAAATGTTTATGCGGAATGGAATGCTTCCATGCTTCCTTTTTAATTTTTCTGCCCCTTATGGAAAATAAAAATAGTAAAGAAGCTAGAACTCCCGTTGTAACTGCAATTTCATACTGTAACCAGAAAAATTTGCATAAAGCATGGTTAGAAGCCATGTTCTGGGTATAAAAGAAGTTAAAAGGTGGGGAATGTCATTCTTATTAGTGATGGCTGTCACGCTGCCAGAACGCGCTTTGCTTGTGAAGTTGTTTTACGAGAATAAAGGAAATGCTCCAGCAGCACTTCGAGAGTTTCGCCGACTTAAGGATTTGCGTAAGGGACCATTGCTTCCACAAGCTCTCAGGAGAATGATCGCTCGATTCGAGGAAACTGGACATCTTGGAGTTCAGCCTGGTCGAGGACGCAAACCGGTTCGTTCAGATGTCGTTGAAGATGTTGCCACCGGTATTGTTGAACAGTCAATGGATAATGTTTTAGGCTGCAGTAGTGCACGTGCAGTGTCACGACACTTGGGTGTTCCCTATAGCACAGTGTGGAACGTACTCAGAAAAATGGTGCATTGTTTCCCGTACAAAATCCGCCCTAATCAACAATTGCTGGCCACAGACAGGGAGATGCGACTGACCTTTGCATTGACATTTCTTGCTAGAGTTGAAGTGGATGCATCGTGGCCGTGGCAGATTCTGTGGAGCGATGAGGCCCATTTCCACCTCAGTGGAACAGTGAACACCCATAACTGTCGCATATGGGACACGACAAACCCCCGTACCTTCCAAGAGATTCCACTCCACTCACCGAAAGTTACAGTCTGGTGTGGATTCACAGCCACATTCATCCTTGGACCGTTCTTTTTCGAAGAGGTTACTTCCAATGGCCTTGAGACATGTACCGTGACGGCCAACAGGTACAAAAGGATGCTCGAAACATTTGTTGTACCCCATTTGCAGCAGCGCCAATGCCTTGACACCATTACTTTTATGCAAGATGGAGCACCTCCACACATTGGACTCCCTGTGCAACAGTTTCTTCGCCAACATTTCACCACTGACAGAATAATCAGTCGCGCGTTTCCGACAACTTGGCCATCTCGTTCACCGGATCTTAATCCGTGTGATTTTTGGCTTTGGGGACACTTAAAAAACCTTGTTTATCGAGAACGTCTGATAACCTTGGCAGATTTGAAAGAGAGTATCAGTCTGCATGTGAGAAGCATCTCAGATGACCAGTTACGATCCGCAGTTGAACAAGCTGTCCACAGACTTCACATTTTACATCTTCAGGAAGGGAACCATATTGAGCAGCATTCCCTGCATCGATAACGTCCTTGTTTCATGTATGCTTGGTACTTTCAAATAAAATGTGTTTAAAACGTGTTTTTGTGTCTTTTCAGCATACGTCCAGTGGTACAGCGCCACCTATCGGTGATTTCTGGAACTAAATTTTTTTTTCGTGAAATCCGTTTCCCCATTTTTTGAATAGTATGTCCACAAATTTTCAAGCCTTTACACTGAGTAGTTCGATATCCAGGGAGGTCAGAGTAGGGGTGTTTTATTTCTGGCCACCCGGTACTTTCGCTCTGAGATACTATGTTTTCGAGTCAGGTGTCAACAAACGATGCCGGATACTAGATTGAAAGGAATCTGAATTATAAATAGGATTCTTATTTTGGAATAAAACATAAGTTTGCAAGTGTAAAATTTAAGATCGGTGATAATAACCCATATGCTTTTGTAAACTGTATTTCTTTCGACTAATATAAGTGATCACGCAAGCTTCCTGCCCAAACTTCTCACTACAGCATTCGGAAATAATAGATTTAACATGTAAGCGACTTGCAATAGGCTATTCTTCAATGTATCAATGGTTACGAGTTTGGAACTTGTTTGGATCTGAAGCCGATAACTTCCGATCATCCGACATCATCATCCGACAATCTTTGCTCATTGTGAATACCGGTATTTACAACTGAAATTATGTTAGTTAACAAATAAACCACTTCCTTTTGATCAATACCCTCCATTATAACACATGCTTTCAGAGCTTCATATGCGAATTTTATCAAAGTTATTCTGTGAATTAGGTTGTGGGAAGAATGCACAACACACACAATTGACATTGATACGTTTGAGAAAAACAGGAGATTATCACAATCATGTAAACCAATCCAACTCTACAGTTAATATAAAAAGTAAGAAACTAAGCATACTGAGAGCTCTTGTGAGTGGAATTATCTATTTCGTAGATGGAAGTAAGAGTTATGTCCTTAAATAAACAAGCGAAAGATGTGTCAATGAGATCAGTTTGCAATCCATAATAGTATGCGTAATTTTTTATTCGAAATGGACCATGGACATTGAAATGCTCTATAATGTAAAATGAAGACCCAGACAAATATTAATCAGTGGGTACATCTATCACGTTGTTGTAGTACTGCGTTACCAGTATCAGTTGCTTTATCAGTTGGACCAGTACTGCGCTAAAAATACAGAGTGCAAACAATGATTAGATTGCAGAGCATATCTCGAACTTGTTCAGCCTACTACTTTTTATGATCCCCTTCCTTATCCTACTGGGAAGATCACATAACTGACTTCCGACCCGCCTGAAGACACACGGATATACCACATAAAACTGAAAGACCGGACCGCCGTTACAGCACATTGGGGACCGTGTTGAGCCCTAATGGCCATCACTGGCAAGAGTACTACCCTCTCCGTAGGGAGTAATTCTCGTATCGATGGGAGGGTCAGACCCCCAATATTATTATTGTACGAACCTTTTTGGCGAGATCCAACTACTAGGCCGGAAGCCCCTCATTCTCAATTACGATGCCCACTGCCGGGAGTTAATCCGTCTGGGATTTGGTTTGGTTTTGTGTGGTTTTTTGGCGCAGAAGTATCCCTCTGGGGAAAAAAGCGTTTGATTTCATAAAATCTTTTACAACATAAGTGTTTTAGAGCTATTTTCAAGATATTTTAATTTCATAACTTTAGTTACAATACTTTTTAAGTTCCTTGAAATTGGATGTATAGATTTCACTGGCAAAATATTTTTGTATACTAGTGTTATCTGCAAAATAGAAAAACAATAGGAGATCATTGTTGGAAATGGAGTATTTACCCATAGTTGCATGCT
Organism: Argiope trifasciata; assembly: GCA_026543055.1. Taxonomy (NCBI): domain Eukaryota; kingdom Metazoa; phylum Arthropoda; class Arachnida; order Araneae; family Araneidae; genus Argiope; species Argiope trifasciata. The sequence continues at coordinate 1,253,744 of JAPMOQ010061498.1, read as the reverse complement.
TGCCACTTCAGATGAACTGCTGCGGGTATTAGGTTAGGATTATTATATAAAGGAACATTGAGCGAAAATGTCTACCTTCACTTTTCATAAATGTATCATTAATTTGATTCCATTAGAAATTCCTTCATTTTCAATCAAAGGCCGGGCAAGATTTAGATGATGCAGCATCGGGATAAGAGATGCTTATATGTGCATTTGAAACTGTTAGATGTGAGGAGATTCGTATTGTATTCCGATTCAGTGCGTTAACCACAAGCTCAGTCATTCTTTTGACATGATTGTTGAAAGTACTTAAACACTTACACTTAACCCCTTAAAGTATAATTTACGTTTCAAAAATTTGGGTTAGAAACGTAAACCAGGTTGCTCAGACTTCCAGTCATTCTACCCTTTCTACAAATCTATCATAAATTATAAGCACACGACTTGCCGAATGTAAATGATGACGATAAGACACAATTGGTCTTATTTTGTGGGATGTTTGAAAGGTAATAACAGCGTGGTATAATAATTGTGGTAGATATGCAAAAGAATTATTAACACTGTATAAAATATAGCATAAATCGATAACATTTATTGCAGTTCACAGCAGATCGTACTATTATGGAAAATACCCGTGATATTTACGTTTGACCCGATCATCTACCACAGGTTATGCCCTCAGTTTTAAATAAAAAGGTTAAAACGGCTTACAACATTGGTAATATACTTTCAAACATGGTAATGAATGTATTTTCTTTGAATAGATTTCAATAGTACATGAATATGAAACGCCTAAATATCTTAGAAATAGAGAAGTCAGTCGTGACGTTGATTATTTACGTTCCATAAATGTTTTGATATATGAACAAATTTCACAATTATTATGATCAATAAGGTTTTCAGGGACTCTGCAACCGATATATCTATTTCGAAATGCATAGAAATATAATATATCAAAAATGCAGTCAAACTGAATTCGGCATATGGATTTTATCGGTAGATCAAATGGTTATATCTTATTTTGAAATATATGCGTCAATACAGTCCAATATAACCAATACAGTCATATACTGTAAATAGTGAAAATAAAAATCGCAGGAAGCGATATGATTTTTATTGATCTTTTAGTTTAGTTTAGTTATATTAACGTCCATCTCTAAAGCAGCACTGGAGGTATTTTGTGACTGATCTCGTAATTTTGAAACACTGTCAAATGACTAGGACATCACCTGAGCTGGCCTTCCCTTTCAAACCCACACTAGGGGGAGGGCATTTGGACGGACGGATTTAACGTGCACCAGACTCACTTAGACGACGGATCTTCCATGCAATCTGACATCGAACTAGAAACCCTACTATTTTAAAGCCAAGACCTTACCACCACATCACCCTGACCCTAATTTTTATTGCATCCCCTTTCCACCAATGTTTGGTTACATTAAAGCTTATAACTAAATATTATTTATATACAGTGAACAACAAAATTGAGGATACACCTCATAAACTTTTACCTCGTAAATTTCTTCCAATTACAAAGTTATTATGAATTTAAAATGGACGAAACTTCTTATTTTAGATAAGCATTTTTTTACTATCCTATAACTAAAAAAATTCCATAATTAACTTATTTTATACGAAAAAACTAAGCGATTAGAAGAAATTACAGAAAATCATGCAACAAAATTGAGTATACACTTCCTACATTTGTACATTTTGCTACCATTTTGTTTAGTTTTAAAATTCTTTTATTGTGTTTCAAGACTAGATGATGCTTATAACACGTGTTATTGCACTTCTGCGCTTATAAATAGCATTTTTTCTCTGAGAAAATCAATCGTAAAAGGAGCTTTCGTAGAAAAACTATTGAATCTGAGCCTTTGTTGGTTGTAAATTCGTCGAAAGAGGGCAAATCTCTTTGAGAAATCGTTTTGTTGTTTGGTGTAACTCATGGTTGTGTCCAGAAAATACTATAGAAGTATGAAGAAACTGGATCTGTGGCCAATATTCCTGGAAGAGGACGTAAGAAAATACTGTGTAATACAGCAAAGAGAAAGATTATTCGCTCAGTAAAAAAATATCCGATGGTGAGTGCCTCTAAATTAGCTTTTTCGCTGTCCTCTACCATCGGGAAAAAGATATCAGATCAAACAATTCGACGTACTCTTCACCAATATAGAGTTCATGGCCGTACTCCAACACGAAAGCCACTCATCGACTATGCGAATAGACAGAAGAGGGTGATTTTTGCCAAAGAACATCGTTTTGAAGCCTATTTCTTTCTGGAATATGGTAATATTCTCTGATGAAAGTAAGTTCAATTTTCATGGAAGTGATAGACGATTCAAAATATGGAGAGAAGCCGGTAAAGCAGTGAATACTAAAAACACCATCAGGACAGTTAAGTATGGAGGTGGATCTGTCCTCGTTTGGGAGTGTATGACGGTCGGAGAAGCTGGTGAGCTTGCTTTTATTGGTGCTATTATAGACAAAAATGTATATTTGGGAATTTTAAAGGCTAACTTAAAAAAAAGTGTCAGTAAGTTGGGGCTTGGCTCAAGCTTTATATTCCAGCAGGGTAACGACCCTAAGCATACTGCGAAGATTGTGTAGTTATACTTACTGTATCATTGCAAGCAGCAATTGCATACTCCAGCTCAGTTTCCAGACTTAAACGTCATCGAAAATTTGTGGTCGCAATTAGAGAAAGCTGTACATGAACACGAGATTACAAGCAAGGAATATCTCAAAAATGCTCTGAGGGAAGAATGGACTAAAATTTCTATTGAAACCACTTAAAAACTAGTACAATCTATGCCCAAAAGATTACGAGCTATAATCGAAGCATAAGGTTATGCCACAAAATATTAATCCGTAATTTAAAAGAAAATCGGTAAAGGTGTATACTCAATTTTGTTGTTAGCTTTTACTCTCGTCGCAGATATTTTATTTATTTTTTTTTCGTAAAAAATAAATAAACTTAACACATTTGTTAGTATAGTAAGGTAAAACATAGACTAAAGTATATATGGTAAAAATTTCAATAATCTAAAAGCAATATTTAATTTGTAATGGCAAAAAATATCTAAGATTCTAGGGTGTATACTCAATTTTGTTGTCCACTGTAAGTTACGTTTCAAAGCAATCCAAAGTCTTTTTTGCAACGAGCACCAAAAAGTTTATATTAGCACCGTTTGAAAGCAATACCTGGGGAAATGTGGGCAGACCCTATAATAATAATCTTTCGCAAAATAACATAGATGTCTTCTGAGCTGAAAACCTTTCTAAACTCCATACAACACGAATAGCTTTAACATTAACTTTTTTTTAACTTTGTCTTTAAAATATTAGTTTTCCGACTTGAAAACTAAAACACTCTTTATAAATAAGCACAGAAACTCAAGTAGTACTAAAAAGAGGGAAAACTTAATCATAGGAGGCTATCTTGACAACGAAATTTTAAACCTGCATCAAATTAGAAACACTAGTTGACAAGAAGATGTCAAAAACGTATACAATGCAATTTCTCTTCTTAACTAGTATTTCTTTATATCAAAAATTATGGAATAGAATTTTTCTACATCGAAATAAATTAAATATACAAATGTCTTTCGATTCAATATGATTAAAACAATATAGGAAAATTTAAAATTTTGTATAATATTAGAGTACATATTTATTCAAGATTAATTTCTAGACTAATAAAAGTATTACATTTAACATGAAAAGTTCAATATTATTCTTATCAAGAAAATTTCAATCCAATGCGATTACAATTTGAATCGTTAAATTGTAATCGAAATACAAGAGTAATCAAATAAAAAAGTAATTTTATTCAAAAGTAGAAATTGATTAAAATTAGAGTCATTAGTTTAAAATTAAAGACAACAGTAACATGTAAGATAATAGTGCACTTTCCATGAAGTCCTTTTGCTGAAGATCGAGTTTGTGTCAAACTAATTCTTATTTCTCAGGATTATGATGGAAGAATTTGTGTACTTTCGAATCAAATAAAACATTAGATGTAGAATAGATTTCTCCAAAGACTGAACCAGGTTTAATCCAGCTTTATTCTCCTTAAGAAAGACTGCATCAGGAAGAAGATGTTTAAGGATCAATTGTTGAGAGAAGAATACCAGCTCATGGAATTTTTTTGACATATAGATGCTGCAAATTACAAAGAAGGAAATTAAAAAATCACCTTTAATGTATAATTTAAGCGATTTTTTTTTCATTTATTAGCTCAAATTATCATCAAAATCTGAAATAATGATTTTTGATTAATGTAGTAAATAATATAAAATTTATCAAAAATGTTCAAACGCATAAAGTTTATCCCATATACATATAATTTTATATCTTTATTCCACCACTTGAAATAAAAATGATCTACAAATGAGTTTTAATTCATCAAGCATTTCATTGAGGCAAAAATTGTTACAGTATTCATAGCCTAGCATTTACATTTAGTTCATGCCATCAAAGTTATGAAAAAGCATTGAGTTGTTGACTCTTATATGAACATAACATATTCTAGTAGACAAAAATGTGGTCCAATTAGAAACTGAAATTAATGCATATGCAACAATTGCCGTAAGATTCAAATCTGTAAGATGAAGATTTAAAAATATGATACCATTTTCATAGATTTAGACACATAATAATTCCCCCTTATAATTTCTGGAGATAGGCATAGAGTTTCCAAGTGAAAACTTTTTAATTAAAGCAGTAATTCTTTTTCATGTTATTTAATTCAATGCATGATCTGCTGAATCAATTATAAAGCTGAAAAATTTTGTTCAACGTCCAGACTTTTTATACAATATACTCGACAGTATACTCGATTGTCTAAAATTTAAAAGACAACAATTACTACTTACCTATATTTAAAATTGGCTGAGAAATAAACATTTGAATATGAGTAAATTCGGTTTTAAATTCACAATTAAAATTCAAACGTTCCATATTTGTTTCCCAACGGAATATTATCTCTTTGAAAGAGTGATATTGAAATTAGCGTCTCTTTAAAAGAATGGTTAGGAAATGAATTTGTCAGTCAATAGTTGTATTTACTACGAATCGTCGCAGAGAAACACGATAAATAATTTCATGTGCAATTAAAAGTTTTACTCATATTTTCAGATATTTTTAACCTTAATATTTCAGTTACACACACACACACACACACACACACACACACACACACACACACACA
>JAPMOQ010061498.1:1133121-1248540 GCA_026543055.1 Argiope trifasciata | reverse complement strand
ACACACACACACACACACACACACACACACACACACACACACACACATATAGTTAGTTATTGCAGTTTTCTTTTTATCTTTTCTTGGAACTTTATTATTTTTCTTTCCGTTAGATTCAAATTTTTTACTTTCGTGTACGAAGTAGACAAAAAGAAAGTATTGTCGAAAAATTAGAAATCGAGGTTTTGACGAATCTTTGCGTTTTCGATTTCGCACAGTCCGAAAACCATTTTTAAAATTATGTCACCCTTTGCCTGTGAACGCAATAAATGAAAAACGTTTTGATTTAGCTGGGTGAAATTTGGTATGGAGTCCTTATGTGGAATTTGAGGATTTTTATGAAATTATCATAGATATCATTTCGAAGGAAGATTGTCTGTTGGCAATACGAGGATAGGGGACCGCGGTAAATACAAAGTATAAGGAGCTAGTTGAATACAATTTTAAACACATATTTTGCACCTGAACTGTATAACTATATCAATTTTCAATGAAATATGTCATTATATTAGTATTTTGCTTTGTCTGTCTTTAGAAGAGTTACCTTAAAATTGCATCAAATTATATAATTGGAACTTGGCATAAAAACTTCACATTTAAGGTGTAGATTTTTATCGAATTTTGAACCAAATTAACTTAAGGTTAAACATATATCATTCTTTTGTTCCACATGAACAATCCAGTGAATTTGATCACTGAAATATGGTAAAAGGTTTAACATTTATGGCATATATAGCTTTGAAATTTGAATTGGCCGTTTTCTTTATGACTCTATCTGTGCATCCATATAAATGTGACAGCTGAAAAAAGATAACGTGTTAGACAAATGAAAATTGTTTAGTGATATGTTTTTTAAAATTGTTTGTTTTCAATCTGCAGGCTTTCAATATGCTTATTCTCTTTTTCACTATATTACTTAGTATAATGGGTTCGTTTTTGTAATTCTAAAAATTAAAGTCTGAACAGTAGTGAGTTTACTGTCACGTAAACTCAATCACGAAGAAGTCTTCACTTTTTCTAGGCAAATGAAATTGTCAAGTATATTCATGACAATATAGGCAGAATCTAAATACCCATCATTATTCACTACTGATCTTGTCCCATTGAAAATATGTTCCATTATACATAACTCGAGAACTGGCGATAACTTGACCCATATCATTGTTTTACCTAACAGAGAGCCTTCAATCTATTTTTTGATAAATCAACATTTCAAATAGGCGCTTAGGGGCATTGCATACATGCTGCAAAACTTTATTCATTCCCAGTAACTATTATCTGTCTAAATATATTTAAGATATTCTAAATATATTTAAGGTCTAAGAGAATCCAAGACACTTCATAAAAACCACTAAATGTTTGTTTTTATACGATTTATTTAAGGGTTTTTTTAATGTGTTATCATGCTGGCTGAACTATGTCTCCGTAGAATACCACAGAGTTTCTTGAATCTTATATACTTTTATATCATATTATTTACTCCGACTGTTATCATTGTAGTTTTTTATTTCAAATTCAAACTTTTTAATTTTTATGTAATTGACTTATTTTCTAAAACAATGATGATAAAATGCTATTTTGGTATTTAAAAATATGTATTTGTATCAATTAATGTTTTTTTTAAATTTTTATCAAAGGCGAAAGATTTATCTTATGCTAACATAAGCACAGAATGGCTTTGGGATTATGACATCAATTAAATACATTCATGCTCTGCCGTATTCGGCATTTTCGGCAGTGGTATGAATTGTTAAATTGCCTTGTTTGGGCTCCAATATAGAGCTTCTCCTTTTGTAAGCGCAATGAATATTCCTATGGCTGTAAGGAAAGCAATAATAAGTGGTAGGATTGAAATAATCTTTCAAGTAACTAACCCCCCCACACACACACATGCTTATCAATTAATAGTTAATTTATCTTTCCTTTCAAACCAAACTCTTTTCTTCTACCAACATTAGCTCTCAAAGAATTAAAAAAAAAATTAAAAAACTGTTTGTCTGTGTTGAATTGTGCTGAAACATATTCCATGATACGCTTACCAGCCTTTCACCTTCATCAGTTAAATGCCATATTTATAATCACAACCCATCCCAAACTGCAGCTCTGATTTTAATGAAATAATTAGTGGGATTGCAAAATAGAAAACAAGGAGGTTAATTTAGTTCTTATCGGCTTCCCGTTTCAAAGCAACATTACTACTATTTTAGGAGGGTCTGCGTAATTCTGAACCACGCTTATATGACTAGGGCAACACCTGAGCTAGCACTGACTCTTAAAACTTCCACACCACACCAGAGGCAGGACAAAGACCTGAACGGATTTAAAGTGAAACAGATGGTACTTCGGAGACGGTGAATTCGGAGCTCAAACCTTAATCCTGCAGTTTCGAGGCCAAGACATTACCACCAGCTAAACGCGGCATGTAGAAAATAACGAGAATTTCTATTCTTGCATCTAACTAAAGAAGTAAGAAACACTTTCAAATATAAATCCTAACTGGAATCCGATATAGATAAATTTAATCAACAAATTTTTTTGTAAGTTTCAATAACATAATACTGCATTACAATTTTTTTTCTTTTCCATTTTGTTAAGAACAATATTGAACAATAAATAAAAAGAGTATTCAATAATGTAAAACACCAGACAAGTCTCCCAGTAGAAAAAATCAATTTTAAAGTCATCTATTCTGATATATTGTGTAAAGAAACAATTTTGTCATTTTTTTCTGGCATTGATACGCAAGAAATAGAATAAAAATTACCAAGATTAAACAAATATTATTAAAAGAAGAATGATTAAATCTTTATTCAAATAAATATAAATGAATGTTTCAATAATTTGGTGAAAGCAAATATTGGTTAAGTAAAATAACAAGCAACATAACCTAACCTAACTATCAAATCTTATAAGAGGAAGAAAAATCTACAATCTTCGGCAACATAAATGAATATAGCGGATCTTTTTGGCATTTGATACTAACATAAGATTATATATGACATTCTAGTATTTAGAATATTTCGCCAATCAGTTCCATCAAGCTGTACGATTAAAAATCGGCTTACATTTTTTGTAATCGGAATTGCTGATGAATTTTAAAACTTGATCCAAAAATATAATAAGCAATATAAAGGCGGTATGTTATATTAATAACAAAATTTTAGATTTGGATTCACATTTTTTCAGAAATGTTTGTGTCAGTATGTGTTTCCTTGTGTATAGAGACGATTGTGTCAGTATGAGTATCCTTGTTTATTGAGATGATTGTGTCAATATATATATCCTTGTGTATAGAGATGATAATGTCAGTATGTCTATTTTTGTGTATTCAAGCACGATTACTGAGAAACGCATCTAGTTCGATAATCAAAGCTCTTTATTTGATAAAGGGTCTTGGTAACCTGGTATTATGGTCACGGATTAGGGACCGGAGGGTTGCAGGCTCAACACCCGATTCCACTAAAGAACTTCTGTGTAAGCAGGTCTGGTGCACTTGAAGTCTTTCGCGGCCAAACGTCCTCCCGTTGGAGTTGAGTGGAAGTCAAGAAGGGGTGCCAACTCAGGTGCCCTCCTTTTCATTTGACAGTGGTTCAAAATTACGTGATTTGTCCCAAAATAGCCCTAGTGTTGCTTCAAAATAGGACTTTAACATAACTAAACTTATTTGATATTGCCTCAAAAACTGAGGATCTCTATCAAGTTGACAAAATTCACTGTCTTCTACATGCGTACCTGATACCTTTCTTATGCTACGAAACTAAACGTAGAATGCGCCGAACTGTATATTTTTGAAGGATGCAGATCATGCTCTAATCACTAGTTAAATATTCCATTTATTTTTAACAATTTAAAAATTGATTTATGTTTGCTTTGAATACACATAATTATTCATAAAAGCTTAACCTTTCTAATTAATACATTAATTAAAGCTATAATATTTTAATAATTATAACTGTCAAATAATGTCGTTTTGAATACGATAAAATTTATTCCACTCATATATAGGTCTTCCTTTTGTGGAGAATTATCAATATCAACAATTTTTAAGGTGAATAATATAAGAACTCATTTTTCCAATATCCAGTAGGTATTCCGTGCTATTTAAAAATCCCTATTCTTAAAATCAATTCTCAGAAAATTTGAATCTCCTTATAAAAATGTAAGTCTATATAAGACAATAAATAAAATGATTTCTAATTATACATCACATTAAATTGATTTCAGCAGAAAGCTGTAATTTTTATTTAATTAGTCTCATTACAAATTACCTTTTTTGTAACTAAACGTATTTACAGGAATTATTTCACACAAATATACTAAAATAACTTATACAGTCTCGGTTCGTGGAATTCTAAAATATTCTTCAAAACGTAGTAAGAATTCGTAAAGACAAACTCCTCAAAACATTCTTTAAAAATTATTTGAGCTTTGTATAATTACTTGATGTGCGTTGATGGAAAAAAATTAATTGAAGAATTATTTTCGTTCCCTAATCATTTCAGAAACTTGAGCTTTTAATAATTTTTGAAAGTGAAATAGAGTTATATTTAGCGAATATTTACTTAGAAAATCTGGATTCTTAAATTTCTAGGTTAAATGTCAATGTTTGCTTTAATACGAAAAACTGTTGGAATACAATCTGCCCACTCATGGGATTACTGGTGTTGATTTTTAAAGTCATTATTGAAAAAGTGCTTTTCCAGACAATTCCAAAATTGTTTGTAAAAATATTTCTTCAGATTTTAAGTTTGAATAAATTTTCAGTATCATTTACAAATGCTGAATTTTATGCTTTCTATGAACAATAAGGAAGATTCTAATGTTTTTATTAGACTATACTTTTTGTAACTTTGCTGATCTTAATGAATAAATATATCTAAATAAAAAAGGAATCGGAACAAACACTATTCCTATTTTTTTCTAATTCCATATCTGAGGTTATTTATTTAGTGAAGTAAAATAAATTTAATAAAAAAGCTTTCTAGCATTTATAAGATCATTAACCTTAACTTTAAGACAATAAGCGAGTTATTGCGATACTTTCATCTATTTTTGAGTCGTTGTAAAATGACGTGGATATCATTTGAACAGAATAACCTTTTCAAATACTTCTGCATCAAAATCATCCACTTTAAGATTGATTTAATAATGAATAAAAAATAAACCTTTTAAATATAAAAATATTTCTTATTACTAGTTAAGAAGTGGAATATAAATTGATGGGCTAAATTATTAGAACCATCTGCTCATTACAGTTTTGCAAAAACTTTTGCCCTTAATCGGATTCTTTTTGGCATGCCCTCTTTGTGTTTAATTTAGTTATTTTAACGTCCCGTTGCAAAGCAATACTGGGTCTATTTTGAGACGAAGCTCGTAATTTTGAACCATGGTCTGTTGAGGAGGACGACACCTGAGCTGGCACCCCCTCTCCACACCATACCAGAGGGAGCACGTTTGGCCTGACGGATTTGACGTGCAAGAAACCCCCTTACACGACGGTTTCTTGGTGGAATCGAGTCTCACACTTGAAACCCTCCAGTTCCGAAGTCGAGACCCTACTACCAGGCCACCGCGGTCCTGTCCTCTTTGAAATTTTGGTATTTCGTATGCGGAATTTGAGACCATATATGATAAGTTGCCTTTTCCTATTTTTTAAGAATTCATGGTACTGGATTTATTTGCCGATATCCTACTTGATATCATCTAAAATATTTTGAACTAGATTGAGATCTTGTGATTGTTCAGGCTAACTAAACCGGATAAAGTCTCCACCATTTCCTTCAAATCATCTGCCGGCAATGTCTATTCAATATAAGGAGAAATGTTTGGAATCTTCCATCACTGGTAGGATTCCTCATTAATAAAATAAGTACATGATCTACGATAACACGTATAGATACTTAGACATTCAGAAGTTGTTTCACAATGATCGAAAAACCCTTACAATGCCAAGGAAACGTTCCTGAAATCATGATATAGCATTCATCTACTTGAAATGCTGTGGAACTGCATTTGTGATTCAACCTATTGGAAGTTGCCTGAGTATCTAAGTTGCCTTATGTATGATGTACGTGAAAGCGTGATTGTTCTAATTACATGCTCATTTTGAAAACATCTATTATCCAGTATCTTTGAAAACTGCAGATTTCTGATTTTGTTCAAGGCAGATAGGGTTTAGGTTTGCAAAAAAGATCGCCGGTATCTATAGCATATGCAATGTAAAATATAACCAAAATTCATTCAGTGACTCCTTGCTCCTTGATTAAGATTCCCTGCAATTTGACTTAAGGCAGCTCTTCTGTTGGATTAGACAACTTTGGCAATTCTCCCTTCGGATCAAGCCTTTTGTAATCGGAGAGATCACAAACCTGAAATTGAAATGCTGGTTTTCTGATGGGTAGTCCACCCTATGGATATGCCTCATGTGCAATCATCTCATGTGCATTTTGCTGATATGGATTTCGACACTTTGAGGGACTACAATTATCCTGATTTCAAACACAGTTAAATCACGATTCGTATGTAGCACAATGCAAGGGATGCTACATTTGTCTAGAATTCCCTCTTCATAGGTATTTCGCTTCTAGGGGCAACAATGTGAAAGTATGGTCTATATCCGTTATGTATCCAGTGGTCATAATAATTTGGTCACTTAGTATATTACTTTGTCAAAACTTTGGTAGTCAAAATCATAAAGTAATCGTAAAAATTCTTTAAGGAAATTGTATTTTAACCACATTTTAACATAATTATATTTTAATTAATATTTTTGGCATTTTCTTTATAATAGTATTAGTTTGATTTAATTTCTTATGGTGTTATTTTAAGTATTCCAGTAATTTATATTTTTGTTTTCATTTCCACGTTTTCATTTTTCATGTAATGATCTTTCTAATTTTATTCTTAATATAATGGGTAACTCTTTAGTATTATAGGTGCATGATTTTTTTTCTCAAATTATGTCTGTGTTGGTATTGTTTGAGGAGAAATCAAAGCCTAATTAAATTTAATCGATTTATTCACTGTCAACTTCTGAAACTGAAATATTGCAATAACTTTAGCAATACGTCAGAGCTCTAACTTACATAGGAATCAGAGAAAATTGGTTACAAAATTGTGTCTCTACAAACAAACAAGGAGACATGTATGTTTCACAAAACTGTATAAACTCTTCATAAAGAAATATATTTGGGAAGAAATCGGTTTCTATGTCCATAATTTTACAAATATACATCGAAACAAATCCAGTAGATTTTAAACTGCCCAAAAATAACTGGCAGAATCTCTATAAAACCATATTGAAAGTATATGAATATTTCGAAAAGACTTTCACCAGTTTATAGATTGCAAAGCTATGTCTTCGAAACCAATAATATTTATTATAAATACGTAGAAATAACATATTAAAAATACTCAGCAAATACTCAGCATTTTTATAAATAAGTCTTTGTGTCTCTTTCTTTCGTTTCGCCGAACTGTGGGGAAAAGAATTTTTTAAACTTTAAACAAAATGTCTGGAAAAAAAAAACTGAATGCTGTCTCAAAAGAGCAAAAGAGCTTTTTTTTTCTTTCAAATATCTCCCAACCAAAGAGAAACTGCGCCAGACAGATAAAAGTTTAATTATAAAAATTAATAAATTACGTATTTCTCATGCATTAAGCTCTTTTTGCTTGTTGAATATATTTTTGTTACTATATACTTAATAAATATTTTTTGAAATCATTTTTTTGAAAAGATAATTTAATACAAAACAAAAATTTTAATCAGAAGAAATTTTCAATTTTGCTACTTACTAAAACTTTATAAAAATCTCCAAAAGTAAAATTTAGTTCCTTTCTTCCCTCCGATTTCCTCCTCTATTTTATCTTTTTTATTCTCTAAGTAAGACATAATTGAGGATTTAACAAGTAATTTTTAGGAAATAATAAGAAATCTTATGTCATTCTTTTCTTGTAAACTAGAAGACGTTCCCGTCTAGAAGGTGTTTAGTTTTAACAATATTTAACGGTCTTTATAAAGGTTTTAACTAAATCTCTGACATGATAGTTACAGATTAACTAACGAAAGTTGTAGATGAATGCTTCATTCATATATGCAGTATGCTTAAGAAATTTAAAAAATATATTTGTAATATTCTTCATGTGCACATATATCGATATGTTAATTTCTTTTTTACAGGGGCTTCCTAATAGCACGAATACTCTAATCAAAATTAAATAATACTTTGAGCAAATAGTGATCAACAAACAGAAAAAAACGCAATGCCGAATACAAATAATAATTCTAATAATGTTGAAAGTAAATATTAGCCATAATCCTCAAATGAAGTGAAACGTTAATCAAATAAATCATATTTTTTATCATAAAATATGTAAATATAAAGGGAATTTTGTAATATCTTTCTAAATTCTTTTATTCATGCTTAGATTTATTTATACATATAAAGCAGTCGGTCTGATTTGCGGATTTATTATGAAATTCCATTATATATATATATATATATATATACTGATGAAAAAAATTATAGAACAGTAATGAAATTTTAGGAATACATTTGTCTAGGTAACATTTTTAATTGATTAAAGTTTCAAGATAAGAGGTAGAGCGATTGGAGAGAAAAGCCATTTCAAATGTGAAATGTTGTTACATTAGTAACCGGTGTAACCGCCAGAATTTTGAATGCAAGCATGCAAACGTGCATGCATTGTGTCGTACAGGTGTCGGATATCAGTTTGTGGGATGGAGTTCCATCCCTGTTGCACTTGGGCGGTCAATGCAGGAACGGTTAATGCTGGTTGCGGATGACGCTGGATTTGTCATTCAATGATGTCCCATACGTTCTCGATTGGAGAAAGATCTGGCGATCTAGCAGGCCAAGGCAACATGCCGACACTCTGTAGAGCATGTTGGGTTACAACAGCGGTATGAGGGCGAGCGTTATCCTGTTGGAAAACACCCCCTTGAATGCTGTTCATGAATGGCAGCACAAAAGGTTGTATCATTAGACTGACGTACAAATTTGCAGTCAGGGTTCGTGATATAACCAAGAGAGTGCTCCTGATGTCATACGAAATTGCTCCCCAAACCATAACTCCAGGAGTAGGACCTGTGTGTCTAGGCCGCCGACAGGTCACTAGCAGGCGTTCACCTGGCCTCCTTCTAACCAACAAACGGCAATCACTGCGACCAAGGTAGAACCGGCTTTCATCATAAAACACAACAGATCTCCACTCCGTCGTCCAATGAGCTCTAGCTTGAAACCACTCGCGTCGCAAACGGCAGTGGTTTGGAGTCAGTGGAATGCACTGTACAGGGCGTCTGGTTCGGAGCTGTTCTTGAAGTAGCCGATTTGTAAGAGTTCGTTATGTCACTGTGGTGCCAACTGCAGTTCGAATATCAGCTGCAGACGCAGTACGATTAGCCACAGCCATACGCAGAATACGACGGTCTTCTCTCTCAGTAGTACCCCGTGGCAGCCCGGAACCTGGTCTTCTTGAGGCAGCACCTTCCCTTGACCACTGCCGCCAATACTCATGCACAGTGGATACATTCCTGCCAAGTCTTTCAGCAATATCGCGGAAAGAAAACCCACCTTCTCGTAGCCCTACAACACGACCTCGTTCAAACTCAGTGAGCTGTTGATAATGGATTCTTCGTCTTCTCAGAGGCATCCTTGACTAACATTAACCTATTACGTCAAATCTCAACTGTAAATAACGATCACGAACCTTACAGCATTTATTTAAAGCAAACCTCATTTGGATGTTCATAGTGTCGCTACTAGCGCCACACTTACGCGCGTAGCTCGAAATTTGAATCGACGTCATCTTTCAGATGTATAAGCACGCCTACCAAATTTCGTTTATCTAGCACAGCTCCTTCCTAGTGTTGGGATTTTTTTCCATCAGTGTATTATAAATTATCCCTGATTTGATAAAGAGCACGAAAAATACTCTACTGCATTGATTTGGGGGGAGGAAAGTTTTCAGTATTTTCCAAATTTAAATGATTTCGCCATTTATTACAAAACAAGTGAAAGGTGTTATGTAACCAGTTTGTCAGAATATTTTTGTTTCAGTTCAAACGAAAAAACATATATCTGTAAATTGTAATTACATGGATGAAATACTTCGATCCTGGAGAAGACCTTCATGATTTTATCACGAAAAGGCACCAGTTCACAGGTAAATCTTGGGATCAAATAATCTGTATTCAAATCATTCACTTCGTTACTTCACCTACTGAGAAACTCTTCTGAGGTTTACCCATTAGACTATTTCTTTTGATGAAGAATTTGATACAAGGGGAACAATTTTCAAGGGTTAGAGAAATTTTGAGATTAAAAGCATTCGAAAGATGATAAAATGAATCTCTGCATATAGTTGAATTAATATCCCTAATCAGTTAGTTGATTCGTAGGACACATTCAATGAGCAGGTTTTCTGTTTAGATTCATTCTTCCGTAATATAAGTTCCCGAGCCTTTATTATATGATAGTATGGTATATAAGCACTATATATAGTTTAATGGGAAGGATGTTCTTGTCTCTCTTATATATTTGAACAGTATAATATCTCAAAATATTCTTAAGTGACTTTTTAAATTAAATATTTGATTTTAAAGATAATGATTATTTATCAATTTTTATTGATAAACATTTTGTATTTTTAAAATAAAAAGTTATAAATCAATCGAGTGATCGAGGATACTTATTGGAAAATATTTCTGACGACTTTTCTCTTACAGGATAACTACTTTCTCGTTATATTTACCAGTTCAAAAGGCATTCAGGTTACTGAAAATTCAGATGTATGACTTCGTTTTGCATAATTAAAAGAACCGTTTACTCAGTATGAATGCTTTTCTTTCTAAATTCTTTTTTATCGAAAAAAGTAATTTCATTTGAAGATAATAACAATTTTAAATTATTAAACTTTTTGGAAAATCACCACAGAGTCACTGAAAATCCCAGAGAATTTGCTCGAAGATTTTGTTAATTACAATTCCTCAAACTCTTATATTTTGATACTAAATATTTCTAATTAGTTATTTTAAATGATGGTTCATACATTATAGCTCGCTAAATATTTATGAACTATAATTTATAATAATCATTCAACAGGATAATATGGAAAGAACCTACTGCATTGACACAGATAATTTTTTTGAAATAAATTATATTTGACTTTAAATAATATTATTTACTGTTAAATTTGCATGCGTTTTAATCGTTAATACACTCCGTTTTCTCTTACATCATAATATATTTAATAGGAGGCATTTTTTTTCTTTTATTTGATTATGGATTAATAACGTTTATCAATTGATACAATTTTTTATCTAATTCCTCCAGAGCCATTACCAACAATCGTATTATAATTTGTCACCCACGTTTCAAATATTTTTTGAAATTTATTATTTCTGATGCCACTTATTAATTTTATATCAAATTCCATGTAGGCAAATTGACTTGATTGCAGTAAATTTAAAGCTAACATGAATATAGTGAATGAACGCGACGATGTTTAAATGTAGAATAAGCGGATCGTTAAGTAATTTGTGCATTAAATCTAGAACCTTTCATGCGGAGAATGTAAATCATCTACATTGACTACTTATAAATTAAATTGCTCCTGGACTATTAAATGAACTCAATTTCATTGGAAGTTTCATACTCATTTGGTTAGAAGCTTATCAGCTGACGTACTCGCACATGTTCTGAACAATTTAGCATACTTCAGTCTTGAATTTCGATTCAGATTAAAATGTTTTAAGGCCACTTTACTCCCCAATTACAAACTGGAATTAAATATTCACTTTGAGACAGATTTCAGCTACAGTGTAAAATGTATTCTATTTTAGAAACATTATCAGTCATCTAAGATGACCTTAAATTTTGATTGATATGATATAAATGTTATTTGAAATAGTCATGATTTTCGGCTTTTCTTATATTCAATATAAGTTCTGAAAATGTTGCAATATACAACTCTTGGAATTGTTATTAATGAAAAATTAATTTATACTTATTTGAGTCAATAGATATTCAATTTGAGGCAAAAAGAACTTTACCTGATTTTTGGTACATTAAATCCTTCATAAGAGACTTGAGTACATCGCCGTCTTATTTTAAAAATATTTCCCATTTGCATCAATACATTCTCACCATCTCCGTTTAAAAATTATCCTTGTTTGAAATAAGTTGATTTGAATAAAAATGATTCTCACTTAAGGGGTATTCTCCCCTACTAAAAATACTCCTCATTTGAAGCACTTATCCCCTCAACGTTTACAAATACTAATCTTTTGGAAGAATACAGCTCTTCCCTATCATTTAAACCAATAACATTCTTCATTTAAACCTCTCTCATTTCCTTTTCCATTTTTCAAAATGTGGACTGTAGTCCTCATTGATCTAATTTTCCAGTTTCTTCGGTATTTTACATGATGTTTTTTTTTCATCAATCCAGTTTCGCTGTCACCTTACTCCTGTTCATTTAAAAACACAAGAATGCATCTCAGAGATGTTAAAAGATGAGTTATCTAAAATGGCAATTGCATTCCGGGTGGAAACTTCAGAATAATTAACGATGAATGTAGAAGATTTTGCGATGATTTTTGGGTGTAAAATTTTGAATCTCAAATGGTTTATTAGAGCGGAGCATACATATTTTTACAAGCCTGTAATGCTGATCCCAGTTGTTAAAATATCTGTAAGATCTTTGTACGATCAGCCCTGTAGTTGCTGACCGAGTCCAAGCCACATATCTCAGAGCTTTGCAACAAACTTGGTGACCATTTCGCGACTTGGTAACTAATTTGACGAAAAATGGATAACTCTGGAAACGTCAAGAATTTTCACGATCCCTCTTAGCTGAGAAGGTTTCTGACCCACCTCCTAGGAGATATAAAAGGACGGTAGTCACAAGCTATAGTGGTGAATTGAATTGTGTTCCTCGACACGTAACGAGTCTTTGAGACTATAGTGCAGCAACGTCGGAGACAAGCTTGTACGGAACCGAAATGTGTACTTTGTTGCCTACTGTGGAAGAAGAGTCGTGACGTGTTTATTGTAGTCAGTTGTGAGAAGTAGTGAGTCGGTAGCTAAAGCGAAGAGACAGTGAAAAATTTAGCTGTTGGAAAGATCGTAGAGTGCAACTCCGAGGATCACCTCTCCTGCTGGATTCTGTATAGCCGCTTTGTGTGCTGTGATCGATTATTATTTGTAGGCTACTGTGTGTTCACCTCGGCTGTAAATATTTGTCTTCTGTGTTCTCGTATTTTTCGTGTTAATAAACGTTGTTGTTTTCTACTGAAGCCTGCTAATTTTGTTTCATAACACAGACACACTACAGGGCAGCCAAGTGGTGAAAATACTTAACAATATAATTTCCTAAATTTAATTCATCAGCAAATAAATCGGAATATTGAATAAGTGAACAAAAAGCACAAGGGCTCACTCGTTTTATCACTTGAAATTGTATATCTTTGATTATTGTAATTTTCATGTCCCTGACTAAAATACCTGATTCACTAAAAAGATCGTTTTTCTTCAAAAGTTAGGAAAACAGTTAATTTATGTCTTTCTATTTCCTGAATGAGCATCTTTCGGAATTCCATAAGTTACTATTTAGTTATGCCTTCAAGTTACACTAATAATTTTATTTGTGTCTTTCTTCTATTCATTCATGGATATCCATCGTCGAAAGTGGAAAAAAAACAGTCCCCTAAAAATGATCCTATCTTTACCTTCATATTCTCATAGATGTCTCTCCCAAAGGGTGGCACCACAAATAGAGGATGAGACGCTTCAGATATGGTGGTTGGATCTCTCTACTCTGGAGGGTACATAAATAGATGAGAGATCTGACTCCTCTCAATGATGACGGGCCGCACTTCCTTCGAAAATCATTGAACCGTTGCCGGTGATGGCCTTTAGGACTCAACCACAGTTCCAGCCAACGTTGCTGTTGCGTTGGTTCGGTTATTCAGTTTTCTTTATCCACGGGCCTTTGGGATGGTCGTAGTAATCCATCTATGATTCCCATACATGTCTGATAATTACTGGAGTTCTAGAGGATTTCAGTGTTATGAAACAGATTGCGCACCAGAGAAAATATCATCTCAAAGTCCTCTTAGGGCCTAATGTTTTATCATGTTTTGACATACTAAGTATTTCCAGTTTAGTTTTAAGTCTATAACATGTTATCATTGTTGATCTTTTCTAAGAAACAGAAAACTATTTGAAAATTTTCAAAGATTTTATGAAATATTAATAATTTGTAAATTTTAAAACACTTTGCATGTTCTTAGAAACACTGAGAGTAATTTTGCATCAAACCATAAAAATAGAGACAGAAACCCACTTTATAGTTAGGGATTAGCCTCATTGAAATCTCCTATAAGCTTATTGTATTTTTCGTCAGGAAATTAAGCGAATGGTCATTTTCTCTATTGAGCGTTACAGTGGACAGCAAGTGAAGCCAAAATGTTAACAATGTCACGTAATGTTAGTTACTAATGATGAGAAAGAAATTGGTATTAATCATATTAAATGGATTCTTGACTGTTATTGGATCATTTAGAATGACTTTCATTTCCGGCAATGGAAAGGAAAGTCAATGCTGCATACAAGAAGAAGAAAGCTCAATAGTATTGTTACTGCAATATAGTGGCACACATTCATTTGTTGATAGGATATGTTTTCATTGAATTTTTTCCAGGTAAATGGATAAGAAATATTATGTCATATAATACTTTCCTGATCCTATTTTTGCTTAAAAGTTAGAATTCAATAATCATATAAATATCTTGATTCCATCTTTGGATGAGTACATTAAAAGATGAAGAGAAAAGCAAAGTATATAGTAGTAAATGTGTATATTGAAGGATTTGGTATAATCAGAACCATTAATTTGGCTGCCTAGATCTAACGCAAGAAAAAAAGTGCTTAACATTTTATAAGCAGGGTGTTGTAGAATTCAACCGACAGATTCGGAAGAATGATAGTAGGGATCAAGAGGATAAATAATCACTATACAACATGGGGGTCCCAAACGATATCTGGAATGTGAAAATCGCATAAACAGACGTCGAAAAGCATTGAGTCAGGCGAAGAGGATTAGTAACAAGATAATCGAGAAGAAGTATTCTCGAATTCAAATTTTTCAGGCGTTCAATTAAAATAAAAGCAACGAGAAAATATTCATTAAAAGACATTGCAGAACTGATGTTCATTAAACTTCATTCGGAAGTAACCAGTCAGATTTCACGAATGCGAATAAAATGGGCTGATGTTTCATCATGCATTAACCAAATGTTCTGGTGTATGATTGTCAGTGTTCCTTGCAGTAAATTTGATGGAACGTACTGGAAAAGTTCCACAGAGCTATTAAGGTAGAAGATACGGTCAAAATAGACGACTCTGAATAGATTTTAATTTTGAAACTTTTGTTGCATGTTCGACGAGATAATGATGTGGCGATTTTCGAATGACCAAATAGTCGTATTGTGCGTGCTGATGACACCTTCTTTCAAAGCAAGATTCTGTGAATCTTCTTGTGTGGCATCAGGCCTTCAGTGTGTGAACAATACCTGATTTGTAATATTTATTGAAAGACATTAGTTGTTATCCTATGTTTTTTGTTAATTTTTCATCTATTTACACCTATTACACTTGCTCTGAATTTGTCTTTCGTATATGACAAAGCTCTCTGCGAATATCGGCGCTGATGTTGCAGCTATGTCTTATAGTTACTATTTTAGTTTTACTTGAATATCTTTAGAATTTCCCTGTTCTCAACCTGCATGCTTATATCAAATTATAGAATATAAAACAGCTCACATTTTCGAGATTTTATGTTTCTTCAAGTTTTTATAGCTTTGAAAATATGGGTTCTAAAGTATTATTTTCAATTTCACTATGTTATGACTCCCTAGATTATCAAATCTGCAAGCCACCAGCATAAAAATAAACCCTTAAGTATGTACTTTTACTAACAAAATTCATGGATAAAACATCAATTGTTATTTTTTGTTAATTTTTTACAATTTCCAAAAGTTTTCCGATTTCCTCTATTTTTGCGATTTTTACCTACTAAAAGTTTGGTGATTCTTTATCCTCCTGATGTCTACTATCGCCACTCTAAATTGTTTGTTCGAATTTGGCAACACCCTGTATATATTTATGGAATAAATTAATATGATAAATCTTTATCAGAGGTTTAAAATCTTGTAAATTTAAGTATATAATTAAGTAAAATTCAAAATATAAGTGAAATATAGAATAGCTATGCCAACTAATTTTACAAAGCAAAAAAAAAAAAAAAAAAATACCACATTTAAAGAAACAACCAAAGAAGTAAATTTCGAAACGTACATTATAGTATCTCTCATTCAAAAAAATCTCACAATAGAAACTTTCATTAGTTTTAGAAAATAAAATATTGTGAAAGTAAAACTGATGAGATTTCAGATACTCTGGTGGCATTTTTTACATATTTAGAAAAAATAATAGGGTGTAATTGTAATAGAATAATAAAAATAATAGGAATATTTAATATAAAAAATAAATATTTTTGACAAATCTCTTCCATTAGTATGTTTACCTATGTTTAAAATAAATCAGCTAATGAAGATAACCATATTACATTATGCAAGAGCCTAAAAACAGCTGAAAAAAGTAAAATGAAAGCGATATTCTGAGGATAGTACTAGGCAAAAGGCTCTGTTCTAAAATATATGTAAGATTTCTTCTATAAGAACAAGCTTTCTAAGAGGTGTAATATGAAATATTGTGAGTAATTAAAGTTGGTGAAACTGCTTATGACGATCTTGATAAAAAGGAAAAGAGAAAAGTAAATGCACACTAAAATTGAAATTATATATATATATATAATGATTTGTTCCAGATAAATGCCCCTCTCAGGGGCTCACCTACTATAGGTGGGTATGGGTGTCAGAATACCGAGGTACCCAGTGATATTTACTCCCGTCATGTTTACTTTTACCTTTTGATTAGCGCAGTATAGCCAAACATAGCTCTTGTGCAAAAAAACTACATAAACCATCCACGTAAATGTCAAAGTTCAATGCAAACAAACTAAAAAAAGAATTTTTTAATATTCGCTTTGTTAATTAGATCAAACATCCGAATAATTCACTTAAATTTTAAGGATTTGTTTGACTTTGAATTGCGGTTCCGCATTATAATTGTCTTTTAACAACACCGCCAACAAAGATTTTGATTTTATTTTGTATTTAATTCATGATTTGTATTACGACATATTCTTGAACACGATGCATTTTTTCATAAGTTTGGAGTTTAAACATCACTTTGATTGCATACAATTTCTTTCATCTTTTCGCAAATATAAATTAATTTTTGAAGATTCTGTAATATTCATAAACTAAATATAAATTAGAGACTAAAAAGTAAATAATATTTAAAGAAATAAATGTTTACTTTTTCATTCAATAATAAAACTTTTATGCAGTTTATTTTAACGTTATAACACAACTGTTAATCAGTATTCTATTTTGTATTGTATAAATTCAGCATCAGTATTTGTTTTGTATAAATTATTTTATTTGCCAATATCATTTAATTCTTTAGAGTACAAACATATAGAGATTTAAGTAAGCCCATTGCTGAAACAAAACCATTTTTCTAATTTAGAAACATATTAATTTTTTTTTAATCTTTAAAGAGTTAAATATTTTATTGATTCGGTTTTGAGTTTGTCACTCTGAGGAACTCCGAAAATTCCGTTCAACTAGAGAATATTTGATAAATCTCTTTTCATTAAGCAGCTTCAATAAAGAAAAGATGAAAAAAAAAACCATTCTTAAATATTAATACCATCTGTTAACGACTTCACACAAAACTGAATTAATTCAGACAGCGATATTAAATTATTTTTCATGTTTGCTTTTTCACCATCTAGATATAAATGAGGTAGACTGATATTGATGAATAATTAATTTATTTTTATTGTTCTCCTTCAAATAGGTGTTATATATCCGAATTTCTCAATAGACTAAAAAATAAAATGGTATAATTATTTAATTTCATTCTGCTATAAATTATTATTAATGCCTATTAATTTATTCCACTTCCGAAAATAATCCAATTTCTGGTAAAAGCGTTTTATCAGTGTAGCCACTATACGCGTTAGAATATTTTTGTAGATTTTTATTTTTCAGCAGAGCATTTCAGCTGAATCCAGAGCAATACATCATCTAAGCGTCTTTCCATGTCATTTAGCATAGATAAAAGATGAATTTATTGTGTTTGATTAGGATTTGTTTCTCATTAGATGCAGAATGTTTGCCATAAGACAGAATCCTTAGAACAGGATAAAAAATGAAAAATGCCAGACAACACCAGAATTAATTTTATTAAAATATTCCATAAAAAATGTCTTCAATTTATCTTTATGACAATGTTCACCCATAACGGTGAACGTTATCATGAATAAAATAAACCTACGATGTCCAATAAAATGATACAAGATTTATTGCTATTGGCAAAGAGTGGTATTCGAATTCAAAATACAATAGAACTGTATGATAGTAAATTTTTAATGGATAAGTTTGGGCATATTGAAAAGAAAGATAAAAAAAAATGAATTAAATATCTCGCTTTGTACCGTTATCAGCATTAACAGGAATTCAGAAAATTCAATAGTTGATAACAGTGCTCAGCAATAACATAGTGCATATTGTGTTAGTTAAGCAAGGTCCAGTTGTTGACTGGTTCAATCGCAAATTAATGTAGTGAGTAAAAGAAAGAAAATTGAAAAAAAATCAATTTGTCTCTCAGAAAGATGAAAGAATAAACAGCCAATTTATTTATTAAATTTATAACATATTTTTACTTACAATTAAAATACTTTTCAGATTGTTTCAATAACGTAGAAATTGTTTCAATAATGCATTAAGTCTGTTAAAACGTCTGTTTATTTAGAATAACTGCATTCATTTATAATGCTGCGAGTTAAAGATATATTAAAGTAAATTAGTAGTTATATTAAGTTTAATATATTTACTGAAAAATATTTGAATTTTTATTTATATATCTAAAGAGGTTTTGAATGTACTGTTTGACTCTAGATGCATTTAGACTTATTATTATTATTTTGGAACTTAATACTGCATTTTAGAAGGCATTTCAATATCAGGATTTTAATCCTTTTATGTATTTTCAATTTAATGAACATTCAATTTTATAAGCCATATTTCAAAATTTGCAGTTTATCATTCAAAGAAATTTCAACTGGAAATTATATAATCGGATAATTTCGATTACAAATCATTAACATTATACAAAAAAGAAACAATGATTTACACAACTTGCTAATTGTAAATTTTATGGATATAACTGCCACATTCTAGCTAATCAATTGGCAAAATAACCTGATCAATAAAAGTGGCTAATATATAAATATATCTAAAAATAAATTCTATGTGCATTTTTATTGAGATACAATGGATTTTTTTACATTTGCTACACACTGTTATTATTATAGTACCTTTCATGATATCTTTTCACCGATAAAAAAATTTCAGTTTACTTTCATTTGATATGGTTTTAAGCAAATTTTGAATTGATAATCTCATATTTGTTGCGCAATACTGAGGAAATCAGTACCTGAAATCGGAATCATTATACTACACTAAAAATTTCAAATAGATCTTGCTTTCAATGTGACCTTTTGCACAGCTGAGTTTCTGAAATCCATTTCGAATAACTGCGTAATACACAAATTATCGGTAAATACATGCTTAATATACATAATATATTTTTCTACCAATATCTAAGAAAATTTAGTTTTATAAACACTGGTGTAGTTTCTTAGAAACTCTATAAATAGAATCTTTGAAGCATTACATTTTATAAACTTGAACTGATTGTTATAAAATGAAGTTACAATTGTGTTGTAAAATAATATTAGGGCCTATTTGGAGAGACAAGAATGGTTGTTATTGACACAGTGAATACATATCAACTCTCATAAAAGACTGGTGCCGTGATGAAATTTCTATCTGAACTATAATAATAACACTATTATTTTGAAGAAGTATTCTTTTTGCTTTTCTGTAATCCTTCTCATTAAGATTTCATTTAATGAATTCAAACATCCCTCTTTACAAAAAACTTGAATAATATTTTAGAAATTCCGCCGAAAACAATTAAAAAATCGCTTTAAATTATATAACTTTATCAATATAAATAAGGCACAAGATAATTAGTTCGTGTGATTTATCACATTCAATAAAATAAAAAGCTATATAATAATAAAGAAAAGGAAAAAATAATAATTATATTGTATAATAGTAAAGAAAATAAAAAATAAAAATTAGACTATATAATCATAAAGAAAACTAAAAAAAAGGATGAGCTATATCCGATCGATTATTAGTAACAGAGTTTAGTTTAGTTTGTTTTATTAACGTCCCGTTTTTTTAAAGCAACACAAGGGCTATTTTGGAACGGGCCTCGTAATTTTGAGCCACGGTCAAATGACGAGGACGCCACCTGAACTGGCACCCCCCTCTCCACACCACACCAGTGGGAAGACGTTTGGCCTGACATATTTAACATGAAAGAGACCTCTAACACGACGGTTCTTCGGTGGAATCTAGTCTCGAACCTGAAACCCTCCGGTTCCAATGTCGAGACCTTACCACCAGGCCACCGCGGCCCACTATTAGTAACAGAGATAATAGCTGTTTCATAAATTGTGGTTATCTGCACATTTGAGTATTGACTAAGGGTGACTGCAGTGGGAGTTTTAAGCGACTTTTGTAAAAATACTATTGGGATATCAAAGGAGTAAAATTGAGCTTTATTCCCATTATTTCCGAATATTGATATTTTTGTGTCTTAATTGAGATATCTATAAATGCCAAAATAGCCGGGGCCATTGTACCCTGATTGGTAGAGCATCAGTCTCATAGCGGAAAGGCTGCGAGTTCTGTCCTCGTCTTGGCCAAAGACAGCCTTGTTGGCTAATGGCAGTTAGGGCACGTTAAATATGTCATGACTGTAAAGTCCTCGAAGTTCCCATAATAAATTATACCTCTGGCGGTACTGAATCAGGGATGAGTCTGTCTCTGATTTGGATCTAAATTCTGATTTGCGGTTGGATGAATGAGTGTATTAATGGATTCGACCACCCCCTGAAAAGGGTTGTGTCGTGTGTGTTCGAGCAAAGTCGTACTTTCATCTTAACGACGCTCGTTAACAACGAAAAGCGCACACTTCTGACTTAATTCGAAAGAGCTAAATCACATTCGGCTTGGTATGACCAAATGGCAATAGACGGGGCCGACGAAAATGACAGGTGCAACTCAGTATCATCAGAAAAATTTACTGGGACTGAAAAGGGCCCTGCCTCAGAAACGATGGATGCTTTGTACTTTTTTAGTCATATAACTAATTTACTATGATATTAAAAATTTGTACTCCATGAAATTTGTGATACACATTGTAGCTGACATATACTTTTCTTTTAATTAATTCTCGGATAAAGAGCCTAGCCTATTGTTATGGATTTCTTAACTTTAACAATATTGTAAGGCGCCAACATTCGTTCAACAAAACCCAGACGAAAGACGGAGACGCTTGAGACTATGGCTCATGCTTGGTACTGTGAGTTTCAGGATAAAGATATTTTTTGAGAACCTTCAAAGGAAGTGAGAGCATACAATTGCTTTGTAATCATAAGATTTAAGGGTCCCTCTTTTATATATCAAATTCTTGAGCACTGGTTGTCTTTCGGTTTCTCGGGAATTGGTATTTTTTCTTGTATTTGAGGAAAATAATGGGCGTTGATGTATTTGAAGTACATGAACTCTCATGATTTTAGGAATAAAAGTTTAAAGCTTGAAAATTTCCTTTTGGGACACTATGTATTTATGCAATGCGTAACTTTAAAACAGCTACAATATTATACTGAAAACAATGTTAAAAGACCATTCATTGTCAATGTGTCATGAATACTTCATCGAGAGAGAAGATGCGCAAAGTACTGAACGATATGATCAATGTTTCAGCTAGCAAATGTATTCCTTGCCCATGACTTCTTCCATCCACATATTCTTATTTCTCTAATTAAATTCGAATACATCAAAATATTTTTCAAGACATCCAAAGCTAATTCCAAATACAGAAAACACTTCGACAATACATTTAAACAAAGTTAGAAACCCGATTATCCTGTTTTCGTGATTTTTACTTGTAGGGCTGGTATTCGTTATTTTTTACATATCTTTACAATTTGTTTCAAATGAATTCTACTGGAAAGAAAAGTATATGAATACTATATCGAACATAATTCTTGTCGAATTCTTTATATGATAATTTTTTCTTTCATTAACTGATAACAGAAAAAGAAATATTCTTAGTATGAATTTTCGTATTACTTAAAATGTTGTCAAAAACAAATCAATCATGTGGTTCATTTTCTTTTACATAGAGGATTCATTAGAATTAATGTTCTCGACTTATTAAACATTTTCGAATCACTAGGTTTTGTTAAATGTAGTACAAACTTAGAAGTAGATGTATAGAAAAATGAGAAGGAAAAAGATCTATAAATAGGAGAAAATAGAAATAGGATTTAACCATCTGTTAAGATGGCAGGTACGATGATATTATTATATACAACTTGAAAAGAAGGTAATTTGAAATGTAAATTGCAATAAAAATTTAGTGAACAACGATTCAAAGATAATAATAGCATAAAGTATGTGAAGGGATTTTAAATTTGCTTCATATAATTTGCAGGCATTCTATTAGATTACGTAGATCGCAAACCTATAACCGATCGTTCATTTTGTGCCATGCATTTTGAAGCATTCTATTCAATCAGATTCCATTAAAATAAATCATCACATTGTAAATACGAGGATCATGTTTTGCCCTTTTCATGCTCCGATTAGCCACAAAAAAGGATAAGAGTAGAAAAAAATGATTCTTTTACAAAATCTTACGGACTAACATAGCTACATTTCTTCATAATCGACATAAATATTGTTTCGAACCTGTAATTTTGCTTCTCAATCCGAATAGTGTCTTCGTAAGAAGGACCATTTTACGATCAGCCCTGTGGGTGCTGATCTGGTGTCGCATCAGTGAACATAAACCTTTGCTACGATTCGGCGATTTTGGTGACAAAATGGACAGTGCTCGAAACTTCGAGTGTTTTGCCGATCCACCCATTAGGAAACGAGATACGCCTGGCTGGTTCAGACGCTTCTAATACCGCCTCCCGGGAACAACAAAAAGTCGGCATTCTCAAACTAAGAATTGTCGTGGATGAGTCAGTGTGACTAATAGTCGGAGTCAGAGATAATTAACGAGTTTTCGAAAGGATAGTGGAACAACGGCTGACTCAAGTTAGTGTTGAACTGAGCTGGGTGCTTTGATGTCTATTGTGGAAGTAGCATCGAGTCCTGCGAAGCCAGTCTAGTGGTATTGAGCTGAGTGATAAAGCTAAAGCGAGAGACAGTGAGAAGTTTCAGCCATTTGGAGAGACTGTAGAGCGAAGCTCTTAGGATTCCTTCTCCTGCTAAATTCTATCTGACCTCTTTGTTTCCTGTGTACGTTGTTAATATCGGATTTCTACTCATGGGTTACTGTTGCTGTTGTGTGCTGATGTGTGTTCGTCCCGGCTATACATATTTGTCTTTATATAGTTCTGTCTTCGTGTAAATAAATTTCGTCGTTTTTTTTCTACTGAGGCCTGCTGATTGTGTTTTCCCACCATACATGCACTACATAAAACGAACCTGATGGTGAAAATTCTTAAAAATATCGAAGATTTTGTCATATAGGTGAATTAAGCTTCCGATATGAAATTGGCTTTAATTTTCCTTTGAAATTATTCAATAATATCTAATTATTATGGCATCCTATTAAGTTATATAAATCAGAAAAGAAATAAAAATTACTCGTCTCTAAGTCCGTTATTGATGAGAAAGGACAAAGACTCAAGACTTTGGAAACAGAAGACCTTGTTCCAGTAATTTATAAAGTCGTTCGAAAGAACTAGTAAATGGAGGAATCCCAGGTAAAGAGCTGACTGGTAGGCATGCCAAAATTGAAACTCGGTCACTGAAATTTTATGCATTCCAGCTATTTAATCTTACCTCCTTGGCATCCTACCAACTTATGCAAATCAGAAAAGAAATAAAATTTATTCATCTCTAAGTCACTTATTGATGAGAAAGGACAAAGACTCAAGACTTTTGGAAGAGAAGATCTTGTTCAAGTAGTTGATCAAGTCGTTAGAAAGAACTAGAAAATGGTGGAAATCCCAGGTAAACGAACTGGCTAATAGGCATGCCGAAATTGAAACTTGGTTTTTCTGAATTTTTGTGCATTCCACCTCCTTAATATTTCTGTAAAAGAAAATTCAAAGAATTTCTAAAAAATTGAAAGAAACGTTAAAACCCTTCTCTTATCAGTAAGGGCAAAGTCTTTCAAAGAGGAGAGCGGAAACTTGGTCCATCGATTTAATTAATGTCTGAATTTCCGCGATTATATCAAGATGTTGCCATATTTGAACATAGGTTTTGGTAATGATTTATTTTTTCTCTGTTCTAGCAATTTTTTATGATACATCGGAACTAGAGAAAAAGCACGCCTTATACATATTCAAATCTAAAAGTACGCGTTGTTTCACTTTTAATGTCATATGAGGTTAATGAAGAAATATCACATATCATTTCATAGAAATTTACACAAATGCTTCTATTTTTCTCAGAAGAAGAAATTGACTTCACAATTTCAATATTGTCATTTAAGTTAAGAAACATATATTCACCCTAAAAATTTACATTCGAATCAAAATTCCTACTATAAATTCAGGGTTCGCGGATCTGAAACTAAGCCTTCTTTATCTCTAATTATTGGTTTACTGAATTAGGTCAAAAACATTCAAGAAATAACAAAAACTATCTGTGTTAAGAAATCCCAAATTGAGCTAGCAGATAAAAATCTGAAACAGCGCCAATAGAATAACATTTGTACAGATAATTATTTATTTTCTTTAAATGAACAAGTAAATGTTAGAAGAAAAAACACTCCTTAAGAGGTTGCAGTAAATATTTTTTGTCTGGCAGAAAACTAAAGAAATTCCGTTTTGTCTGCTGCTTTTGTGTTTCCACTTTTATTTAATGTGTTTGGCATGGTAAACAGAAAGGAACAAAAATTTAATAATTTCATATTTTAATGAAATGCAAAAGATAGTGAGTTTCTAAATAATCAAAATTAATTTGATGATGGTCTGTAACCCGAATACTATGTATTTTCCTTGTTTCGAATTATATAAGTAGAGGCAATTAATATAATCAGTAACTTAGTTGGAAATAATCTAATGATTTAAGCGTTAGAAAGGAAAATAATTTCTTTTCAGCTTACACAGGCCACAGATACAAGGCCAGAAAAAAAGGATACATTATATATGTCAAATTTCTTGTATTAAATTAACAGTTAACATGTTATATGAAACTATCAAAAAACAATATTTAAAAATTTTAATTCAATTTATACTTGTACAAATGAAAACTTTCATTCTAATTACTTTTTATTAAATCATTATAAAAAATTATTAAGTATAAAAAAATAATTGATTTCCGAAAGAATAGAACTCGAATTCTTCACCTTCACGTGTGCATTTTACCGATGGCGCTACAGCCGTTGATTTCAATTCTCATTACTAACTGTTAAAACTCTATTTTAAGTATTAAAAAATTATATAATTTATTTAATGAAGTAATATGTAAAAAAAACTTCGTTAACATCACGTGTCATCCACTATAAGTTTGAGAAAATGCATTTGAACGTGAGTGGAAGACTAAAAAGTATTTTCTCAACGATTGAAAGTTTGAATAAGATATATATGTATATAATTTATAATTTTAAGTAACTGACCTTCCGCTGAGTTCCACATATCGTTGCAATTTTCGATAATTAAAATGAATTTGTTTAAAGAATGTACTACTGTCATTATTATTAATTTAATATGAATAATCAAAATAATAAATAAAATTGTTTTTTTTTAATTTTGATTAAAAACAAAACAAAAATATTATTAATAACTTTTATAAATTCCTCTCCAATCGAGTTTAATTTTATAGATAAATATCTGATTAAATATGCATGTTTATTGAAATAATACATATTTTCTACGTATGTGCGAGATTTTTCGTGTCAAGGTGCTTTTTAAATACTAATTTTAACAAATTCTCTCTTTTGGATTACTTTCTATTTGATTAACTGCAACAGACAGTTCTATATAACCATTCATATTTCATGTTGACGTGTGAATTTTCGGAATAAAATTAAATATTTTCGAATTTTAAGTAGGGATTTTGAGTTTAAACAAAGTAATTTTATGTTTGATTTCACTTTAATTTAATTGGATTTTAATTTTTCAATAACGCTATCTATTTATTTGAAAATTTTTATCATTTTAAATTTCTTGTTATAAATTAAATTTGGTAATTCATTAAATTTAATTTACCAATTTTTAAAAGTATTTAAAAAATAAGTAAGATTAATTTAGGGCATATCAATTTCATTTTCGATGACTGGTAGTCATTCATATAAAAATTGAATGTTGTCACAATATTCAAGACGTTATCTTTAATTACATCAGCAGTTGGGACAACAAAAATTGATATATTTAACTATTCATTGTTAAAAAATCCTTTCAGTTTCCTTTTAGTTCTCGTCTCAAACTTAATCATTACTGAATACTCTGTTTATTCAAAGACTACGATCTATTGCAACGATAACAAGAAACTAATTTAAATGTGATTCAATTATGTCTTAACATCATATTATTTAACACAATCATCGCTAAAGAGGAACTAGATACACACTTCAGACAAATACCAATTATCCCAGATGTTGACATTTTTTATACAAAAAAAATTGAAAAAGGCAAAGGTACTCTTCAGATACTTATTAAGAAGCTCCACTTTTCTAAAATGGTATAAGAGACAAATTTTGGCCCGCTGAAATCTGTTATTGGAAATATAAGAAAGATGAGATATCGCGTCGATAGGGCTGAAATTGTTAAAACAAGTATAATTCATACAACCTTGAAATAATGATGTACACAGAAATTTTCATTCAAACATTTTAATTTAAAACATTTCGTTAAGTTCTAAAGTAATCTTTAAAAAATTCTTATGATATCGTTTACTAGAACTTGATTAGAGTTGTAACAGTAAAACTTATTTATTGCTGAAAGACATTTTAGAGTATTTAATGTAGGGAAAGAATTTTAATAAGGACATATTTATTTAAATTAAATATAACTTTGTGATTATATAACTTTTAAAAATAAGGGGGAAAATAATTAAATTTGTTAAGCGTTTGTAAAAATAACGAACATTCAGTATTTAAGTGATTTAATGAATTCATATTCTTATGAAAAATATAAAAAAATAGTATTGTATTTCAATCCTTAACAATTAGAAAAATATAAAAAAGGTATACAAATTCAGAACAGTTTCAGATACTAAATTGAATCTTGATTAAAATTTACCAGCGGGTGACCTAGCTCCACTCGGAGAAAACAGGTATCGAAGCTAACTCTAAGATTTAAATTTTCAATTGTGATTTATCAAAACAATACATGCCATAAGAAAATTTGTGAAACCATCTGTGAAAAGATAACCGGTTTAAAGTGCACCATTGTAAACTATTCTAAACAAAGTTAGAGTTTGGAAAGGGAACTATTCTATACAAAGGTAAAGTAAAGGTAAAGATTGAAGTGAGTTGAAGTTCAATATTTTTGACAAATTTATTTAGAAAAACCAAACATATATACATACATAAAAAACATATTATAAACCTATAACAGCATAAACATAAAACTTTATTAGTTCACCATATTGGCTATAGATGGCAGCACGTTACCGCTTGAAAATTTAAGTAGCCATTATGGCGAACTAATAAAGTTTGAAAATATCCTATCTGTAACTCCGAACTGCTCGACCGTAGCGCTTCAAAACAGGCGCCAATCAATTCCTCGTGGCCAAAAACCCCAGACCCCCAAGTTTACTGGAGTTTATTAATTCTGGGGCGATTTTCGACTTGGCAACCATTCCTCGTATTATAGTATTAGATAGATTAACAAATTTGTACTTGATTACTTTCATTTTTATTGGGATTCTAGACTAGCAATAATTGATTAAATGATGAACGTTTAATGAAATCTTTAATTTAGTTGCTAAAACCTGATTTTTTTTCTGATTAACTAAAATATATATTAATAAGTTTGAATTTTACTTCTATATTAGATAGATTTTCAATGAAATTATTTAAAATAGCTTGTCCTGTTACGATTTTAATTGAGAGACAGTCATGATAATACATTGTTTCATATACGCCTTACTTACAATAATAATTACTCTTAAAATGCTTGGAAAATTTCATAAATTATGATATTACTGTCATGTATTTATAATAAAATTAATTTAATTTCTTTCAATTTCCATAATTGATTTTCTCATTGAAGTTTTGCTTCATCTTTATCTTCATTAATACACTTGAATATATCTTAACATTATCTCGGAATTTTCATACGTGCTTTAGATATTTTATATGCATTGGTTTTAAATGATTTATAAATTCTTATTTCGGCTTTCACTAAATTGAAAAGTCTAATTTTACATTAAAGAGATCTAAATGTAGCTATTAAATTTAATTGTAAGTACATATAAATTATATTAACTTAATTAGAATTATTATTAAACACTAATTATTTTCTTTAATATTTCAAGTTATTTGAGTTTAGATTAGTAATAAAAATAGTAATTTAAATGGTGATTCTTCTCAAAGAGTTTTAATCATTATTATAAAGCTTATTTTCATAATTGTTGAGATTATAAAAATATCAATTTATTAATCTTAGTTATGCAAATTTTAATATGTTTTTAAAATTTATTATTCGAATTTTAAAAAAAAATTTATTGGTGTAATATTTATTTTTTATGGAAATGGATTTTTATGCAAAAAACAATTTACAAACATCAAAAATTAATTACAAAGAAAAAACTTGATAGAAAAGTTTCATCAATTGGTTTGTAAATACTTTGAAATACAAAGTAAAAAATAAATAAATACAAACATCGCCGATTTCTTTGATTGCCAATGCACGATTGATTACATTTTTCATTAATAAATCTTACATTTAGCTGAATGAATTTTGACATATGATGTCCTTTAATAATTTGATTGCTTCATTGGGGAAGGCTTTTAAATATTAACTAATTTCAGAGACAATATAATGAAAATCTTTGCATTATTTGTTAATACTTCTTCGTATTCAATTTTGTATTGCCGCATTATTCTTGGACCAGCGTGAAGCCGGGCGTAAAGAGATTACTGATAGTATTGTCATTAATTACTATATGCAGGATTGTCAACAAATATCTTCTTAAACGGATGAATATTATGAAACTTATATAATGGTATTTAAAAAAATAATGTGGACTAATTTCAAGTAATTAGATTAATGCCTTAAATGCTGAACCTATATGAAAACATTACTGCAATAGAACTTGTATTTTTAAAGTCTAAGGCATGCTTGAAGCACTTGACTCCCCCCCCCTACCTCGAAAAAAAATAATTCTGCATCAGCAATAAGATATTTGGCCGTCAAAAGATATAACAAGAATATTGTCTGTATCCTCCCTCCCCTCTTGCACTTCTAAATTTTTATGGAATCTAATCTGAAAACATGGCTGTCCGGTTATTTCGGAATTAAAGGCTGTATTATACCATTTAGCTTTATCTAACAAAAAAAAACCATGTCAGCCCTTAAATAAATAAGAACGAATTGGTGTAGTGATTAAAATTAAGAATGGAGTATGCTCACAGGTCGTTTATATTTAATTTCTCTGATGTTATTTTTGTACAAATTTTGTGTAAAATTTTATATCATTAAGGACAGTTGATAGTTGAGATACAGAACGATTTTTAGATGTTTTTAATAATGCTCAGTAAAGAGCTATATTATTGAATTATTATTGTTGCTTTGCATTCCTTTATTGCTTTAGTAAAACGAAAAATTTTCAGGAACCACAAGATTGAAAGTTTTAGTTCAAGAATGAAGAACTGTAGGAAGAGCTTTATTGAAAACCTTTTGGGAAAAGAATATGTCAGATTGAAACTTGATGCAGTCAAAGGCCAATATTTTGATGATAGGACCTGATTTGAATAAATTAAGGAAACAAAACTCTTAAATAATCGATTTCTTTGTAGTAAACAATGAAAGTAAAATCTTTCACATTTACCTCTCAACATTTATTCTGAATTATTCCGATTTATAGGATTTTTTCTAATCTTAAATAAAAGTAATATTCCAAAATTTATTTAAAAAATGTGAAAATTGATTGAATACTTATCTATAGATAAAAATTTAGAAAACTAAATATTTTAATAAAATAAATGATAAATCCTGAAGATTAAGTCAGCGAACTTTCTCTCCAAAAAACGACTTAGATATTGCAACTTAGATATTAAACAACGACTCAATCCTGATTCAAAATTATTTAATTTTTAAGAATATGTTTTTTTTCATTAAATTAGATAAATTATGCTATTTATCAGTGACATATGTTAATATTTTTGATAGCTGAAATCGTATTCCATTTTTTTTTGTTTATAAATTTCTGTTTTTTTTAAACCGAAACCTCTTGCAAAGCTGAGTAACAATTCCATGAAATTATCACCTTATTATGCACTGTTGTAAATTATAAATCTTATAGATTAAAATATCCTCATATAAGTAATTAAATTCCCTACACCATAGTGAAGCTTAAATGACGTACTATTAATTTCAATTCTTTTTAGAATATTTTCAAATTAAATTTGATTTCTGTTTTGAAAAATCAGGAAGTCGACAGACGTCCTCTACTAAGATTTTTTAAAAATTAAATTTCATTTGAAAAATACTAAGTATATAAAATTCTAATCGTAGATGCATTTTAGACTTGTGCTATTTCCTACTGAAAATATAATCTTTTATTAAATATTCAAACATTTGCCGAATTTATACATCTTGTAAAACAGTTTAAAGTAATAAAAAGTAATAATAAAACGGCGTATTTCAATAAAAAAATATTTATAGGCGATAAATTGAATCAGTTGAGTCGGTTTTATCTATCCTGCAATAATGACAAAAAACTGCATAACTGAATAAATAAATATACTGCGCATATGTAAACTACGTATTTTGATGCATTTATAATTATTTTTCATTTGATGAGCTACAAAAAATAAAACAGCAATTTAACCTCACTTTTAAATATATAGGACAAGGGTAATCTTTCTTATGAGATTGCCGTGAATGAACGATCCACTTAGAAACTTTACGATGTAACCTGTATTTCATTATACTCTGTAGAAACAGGAGTTTTCACCTTTCATTTTTGGGAAGAAAAACAGTACATAAATTCACCCTTACCTTAGTATTAAAAAAGAACTATCCAAATTAATGTCTTAATAAAATGTAATTGAAATTTTCATTTAATTAATCTTGAGATAAAAGAAAATAGAATGATTTTTAATGCTTTGAGATTTAGAGAAAGGAGAAGAAATAAAATTTAAAAAATGCCCTATATAAAAGAAACTTCTTCGATATTTTTTATACTTTAACTACATCAGTCTTATAGTATTATCATAAACCGAATGTAAATAAATAAGAAAACTTTTCTCGTAATGAGGCCTTATGATCACGAATGAATAATTTATATTGAATGAAAATGAATTGATATAAAAGTGGAAAGAAAATATTTCTATCAATTTTAGAAATATCAGAAAAATATCTCCTGAATTTAAGAGGATCGAGAAAGTATAATTAACAATAATTTTTTATTAATTTAATTCCTTCCAAAAACTGAATGTATTATACAAATACATTCACATACAAATACATTATACAAATTCATACATATCATATTGTGGCGAACAAGCTTTTTAAGCTTTTTGTCGTAATGTTTAAATATTAGATTTTCCTATTCATAACAAACTAGGAGTCCAAGAGTTCCCCTTATATTAAAACTAATCTCATGACTAGTTTTCTTATAACTAATGTTATAACTCACACCCCCTTTTGATAATAATTTTGATTACTTTAACTGATGTGAGATACATTGGAAGAGCCCACAAATTCAAGAACGAACTCATAGTCAAAGTCTTTTGCTTCATACAGGAGAGAATTATCGATGGTCGTAACCTTACTTGCCCTTTTTCCTCCATAAATATCAAAGTCTGTATGATTATTTGTATTTAGCGAAAGTTTACTTCATTTGGATAAATAACTTATGCAATAATAAAATATTTAATCGTATCAGTCCTTTCTTCGAAGTTAAGAAGCAATAATCAGACTGGGTAATCAAATCATCACAATATATGATTAAATTTTGTTCCTTATAGCTATCCTACGGAGCATGGGGTTGAATATCGACTTTCACACTCAGATGTTGTGTGTTCGAGTCATATTTGAACAATCTATACTCGATATACCTACTGTTAAACTGGTATGCAAGGAATCTGACTTACGAGTAGGATTCTTACCTTTGATCAAATCATAAGTTTGCAAATGTAAAATTTAAGATTGGGGATAAT
The DNA here is from genome assembly GCA_026543055.1 of Argiope trifasciata. Classification (NCBI taxonomy): domain Eukaryota; kingdom Metazoa; phylum Arthropoda; class Arachnida; order Araneae; family Araneidae; genus Argiope; species Argiope trifasciata. The sequence continues at coordinate 1,215,883 of JAPMOQ010061498.1, read as the reverse complement.
AATCCGTATGTTTCTGTAAACCACATTTGCCTTCACTAATATAAGTGAAACCAGAGCCAAGATTCAAAAACTGTCAATCTCGTATATGATAGGGTCGTTAAGATCAAAATACTGCCAATATTATATATATATATATATATATATATATATATATATATATATATACCGTAACGGACCTCTTTACATACGATCTATAAATATTGGTTGGTTAATTAGTTACATATTAATATGCCGTTTTAAATGTATCAGTTTGGATATTTCTAGACGGACCAAGCAAACAACCTTTTCAAACTTCTCACTACATCATTCGGAACATAACAGACTTAATATGTAAGAGACATGCAATAGGCTATTCTTCAGTGTATCATGGTTACGAGTTCGGAACTTACCTAAATCTGAAGCCAACACCTTATCATCCGACAATCGCTACTCATTGTGAACACTGATATTTACAGATGAAATTATTTTACTGAAGAATTAAACCACTTCATTTTGATTAACATCCTCCCTCATTCGATTCCTCCAAATTCGATTCTTGTGGAATTTATTCTTTGAATCGGGTTGTGGTGTTTAAGCATAACCCGGACAGAATTAACAAGGATAATTTTGGGAAATTTTGGAAATTGTCACAATCATACAACTCAGTTCAACTCTATAATTAATATAAGAAGTAAGAAACAATGCGCATATTGAGAACTCCAGAAATTATCTAATTCGTTGATGTACGCAAGAATTTTGTTCTTAAACAGACAAACAAAATCGGTATCAATGAATTCAATTTGCCACCGATGAGAATATGCATAATTTTTTATTCACAGTGGACCATGGCCAATGAAATTGTCTATAATAAAAAGTCAAGAAGCAGACGGATATTAAAGTGCCGAAATGCCAATCATGTTGTTCCAGTTTCAATCATCAACACCATTAAGGACTGCATGGAAAATATAGGAGGCAAACAGTAAATATATTGGATAGCGTATATCGGATTTATTCAGCCTGCTAATTTGTGTGATCCCCTTCCTTACCCCTATGGGAAAAAGAAGCCTCTGCTTCCAGAAAATCTTTTACAACGATAGAATTTCAGAACTATATTCACAAGATTTTAATTTTATAACATTTATTACAATACTTTTTAAGCTCCTTGAAATTGGATGCATAGATTTCATTGGCAAAACAATTTTGTACACTAGTGTTATCTGCAGGAATAGAAAAGGAACAGGAGAGCATCATTGAAAATGGGGTATTTAACCATAGTTTCATGACTGCGAGATGAACTGCTGATGGTTTTAAGTTAGGAATGTTATGTAAAGGAGTATTAAGCGTCAATGTCTACATTCACCTTTCATAAATTAATCATTAATTTGATTCCATTAGAAATTCCTTCACTTTCAATCAAAGGCAGGGCAAGATTTAGAGATGCAGCGTTGGGATCAGAGATGTTTATATGTGCATTTGAAACTATTAGATGTGAGGAGATTCGTACTGTATTCCGATTCAACGCGTTAACCACAATCCGAGTCATTGTTTTTATATGATTGTGGAAAGTAAACACATGACACTTAAACCCTTAAAGCACAATTTTCGTTTAAAAAGTTTGGGCCGGAAAGGTAAACAAGGTTGCGCAGAATTCCAGCCATTCCACCATTCCGCAAATCTGACATAAATTATAAGAACACGACGACTTCTGGAATGTAAATGATGTGTAGAAGACACAATCGGTCTAATTTTGTACGGTGTTTGATGGATAATTACAACCTAATATGATAATTGTGGTATATATACAGAATAATTATTATCACTATATAAAATATGACTTAAATCGAAAATATTTCTTGCAGTTCCCAATATCATTCTACTATGGGGTGTGTTCGTGATATTTACGTTCGGCCTGAACATCTGCCATAAGGCTATGGCCGCAGTTTTAAAATGCATAAATATCTTAGGAATAGAGAAGTCAGTCGTCATTACGATTGTTTACATTCCACAATGTTTCGATATATAGACAAATGGCACAATTATTTTAATGAATAAAATCTTCAAAGACTGGGCTATCGATACATCGATTTCGTATTGCATATAAACTCAATAAATCAAAAATGCAGTCAAATTACTAAATTTGGTATATGAATTTTATCTGTGGATCAAATGGTTCTATCTTATTTTGCATTATATGCATCAATAGTTTTATTGTCCTAACCAATCCGATCAAATACTATGAATACGGAAAAAAATCTCAGAAAGAGATACGATTTTTTTGATATTTTTTTCGTTTAGTTATAGTAATGTCCCGTTTTAAAGCCACACTTGTGATAATTTTGGATGGACCTCGCAATTTTGAACCATGGTCAAGTGACCAGGAGAACACATGAACTCGCACTCCCCTCTCCACGACACACAAGCAGGAGGACATTTGGCGTATTTAACGTGCACCAGTCCCGCTCAGATGACGTTTCTTCGGTGAAATTGAGTCTCAAACTTGAAACTATCCTGTGTTAAAGTCGAAACCTTACCATCCCACCATAGTGGCGCTGATTTTTATTGCATCCCCATTTCAACAAAGTTTAGTTACATTAAAGTGTATAACTAAATATTAGTTACATTTTAAAGTCTATTTTGAACGGACACCAAAAAGTTCATTTTAGTTCCATTTGAAAGAAATGCATAGATTAATTTCGGGCAGACCCCATAATAATTTTGAAAAGAAAGAAAATTTGAATCCACTTAGTGATTATAAAGAAATACTCATCGTACTTAAATTATAGTCAAAGTAAGAGAATAATTTAATTTAAAAAAGTCATTTTATTTAAAAGCAGATATTAATTAAAACTAGAGTCATTCGTTTAAAATTAAAGACAACATTAACATGCGAGACTGTAGTAAACTCTCTTCAAAGTCCTTTTGTAGAAGATCGAGTTTCTCATAGACTAGCGCTTATTTCTCGGGAAAATGATGGACGAATTTGCGGACTTTCGAGTGGAAAAAAAATTACATGTAGAATAGATTACTCCAGAGAATGAAACAGGTTTAATCCAACGTTACTCTCCATAAGAAAGACTGTTTCAGGAAGAAGGTATTGAAGGATCGACTTGAGGGAAGAATACCGGCTAATTGAATTTTTTCGACATATAGAGGCTGAAAAGTACAAAGAAAATTAAAAAATCACATTTAATACATAGTTTAAACGAATTTATTTTCCATTTTTAGCTCAAATTATTTATCAGTTAATGGGTCTTCATAATCTGAAATAACAAGTTTTGATTAATGTAGTAAGACGTATAAAATTTATCATAAAAGTTTAAACGAATAAAATTTATCTCATATGCATATAATTATATCTTTATTCCACGACTTGAAATAAATAAAAGTTGTCTAAAAAGGAATTTTAATTCATCAAGCAAATTTCATTGAGGCACAAATTGTTAGAGCTTAATATTTGTATTTTTTTCTATTAGTAGCGTAACATTTACATTTAGTTCATGTCATCAAAGATATGAAAAAAAAATATCGAATTGTTGACTCTTATATAAACATGCAATATCCTAGCAGATAAAAATGGAGTCCAATTAGAAACAAACAATTTCACATGTAAAAAATGCCGTAAGATTAAAATCTATTGGATGAGGTATTAAAATATGACACAATTTTTATAGATTCAGACACATAATTGAGATTTATAATATCTGAAGAAATAATCTGAATTCAATAGATATAATTTATGAGGAATACAAACTTTTGCGTAAATATTTTCATATTAAATTCAAATGTATGATATTGAAATGATTGAATTCAAAAAGTCTTTAATGAGTTCAGCCTAAAGAATTTTTTAAAAAAACGAATCACGAATGACTGATGAAATACTTCGTGAATTTGTGAAAGCGAGAAGATATATTTGTACATATTATACGTCATATGATTCATATCTAATAGAGCTACCACTTTTTCAAAAACATTTACACAGCTTAGAACAAAAATAAACAACAATTAAACAGATAAACATAGTTAATAATATTGCTCAAATTTTCCATTACATCTAACTAATTCTTATTAACATTCAATGATTAAAGGTTTTATAGTTAATTATTTTAATAATATAATTAGTTATATTTAGATATATATCATTAGATCTGATAAAATGAAAGGACCTTACCTGTCTTTTTGTGTTAACTCACTCATATCGGGTATTTATTGCATCGAATTATATACTCTGTCTTCACTTCAAAAAGGCCCATATTCTGGATTACATTCTGAATTTGAATCGTATTCATATGTCATTATACAAATTTGATCCTCTATTCTGCTCTGTCATGACCTATTCCAGCTGCAGCATGCCATTTTACAAATATAAACTTTTATATGATGATTAGAGCATAGGATGTTTAATTATTGATTTTTATTGTCCATCTATTTCGTTTATAATGAAATAAATATAAAACGTAACATTTTCATTTAATTTTCTGTATTTACTGTCATAGGATAATGTAACGAAAGCAGTATTTCTTTTATGAATCCACCAAGGTAAATATTTTTATGACAAGAAAGAGGAATAACTGCTTCAATAAAAATTCTTACTTCAATATGAAGAAACAGCTTTTAATTTATTCGATTTCGTAAAGTTGTTACTGGAAAAACGATAAACAGTTCGAGAGATAAAATGTCATAAAGGAAGCTTTAAAAATATATTAAGATTTTTTCACCTAATTGAAAATTGTTGAAATGATTCCAAAAAAAGAAGAAAAGTTGTATTATTGAATTAATGAGTGCAAAATATTTTTGCTTTTTTTGTGAATCATTACATATCCATAATTTTTTATTCATCACAGCAAATCTTTTCTTTTGAACAAGTAGCAAATATATGAACAATATATTCCGATTTTTACTACGCGTTACAACGCTTTAATATTCTTTTTTTTTAATGAACATAGCAAGTGGTATAAGTCTTCGTATATGTTTATGTCTGACTACAGGCATTGCTGTTATAAGGATTTTCTTGTTGTACGAATCCATGAATCTTTTTTTAAAATTATTTCTAGTTAGACCATTTGCCCAGAATACACTGTTACAAAGCTTTTTTTTTCATATGAGGTCGTAAATGTCTTTTTTTAAACTTCTTATCTAAAAAAAGGCTTTCCAAAGATTTCTCACGTGTATGGTGTTTTTTGTATGTATACTTACATTTATTGTCAAGGAACTTCTAAATGAAAAATGCTTTAGAAGAGACTTCGCAATGACTGTCATTTATTTGATGCAATGTTTTTCTCCTAAATTTATTCCCTACGAACCTGTAATACATTGTTGCTTTCAAATCGCTATTACTCATTATATGGCTTCAATATTTTATTCTTCAGTGAGCATACAAACAGGTTTGAATTTTGCTCTTAATATAAAAATTCTAAAGCAGATTTCGCAGAATTCATGATTTTAATTTGTATGAGTTTTTAAATGCCTTTTTAAAGAATAGATGCGAGAAAACGCTTTGCCACAGACATGACATACATAAGGTTTTTCATTCGTATGAATCCTTAAATGTTTTTTCAAATCACTGCCGCCTATAAACCGTTTGCCGCAGACAACACAAACATAAGGTTTTTCACCGGTATGAGTGCGCAGATGTATTTTCAGCCTACCATTTGTTATGAAAGATTTGCCACATACAAGCATAAGGTTTTTCTCTTGTATGGGTGAGCACATGCGTTTTTAAGGTCTTTTTTAGATTAAATGCTTTACCCCAAGTTTCGCACATATACGGTTTCTCATTCGTATGAACAATTAAATGCTGGTTTAATTTGCCTTTACTACTGCTTTTTTTACCACATATTTTACATTCATATACATTTTCTTTGGACTGAACCACTGAATGTTCTAATTTTACTTCCATATCAAATTCTTAACCGTTAATTATGAATTGACTCAATAATGAGCAGATGAGTGTATAGAATATTAATTTCCAGACTTAAAATTTCTTTAAACTTGACGGTTTTCATTAAAATGAGGTGCTAAATTTTTTACTGTTTTATTCATTTTATACATTTCAGGATGGAATGCCACACTTAAAATTTATCCTTTCGTTTTTCAGTCATTAAAATTTAACAATAACTTGAATAAAATATTTCATTTGTTGAACTCCAAACGCAATAAACTTTATAAAGCAGGTGAAAAAATGTTTCTTTCTCAAATATAATTAGGTTATAGATTAAATTTCTTTAAAAAATCTTTACTCGGTATTCACAAATATTAGAAAACTATAAATTATTAAGATAATAATTATTTTGATTCTTTTGACGAAAAATTCTTTACCTGGAATATAATGAACCTTTTCGAAGTTTTAAAAATTCGACTGTTGTTCATTTACACTTCGCTACAAAAGATATTGTATGATATCATGTCCTGAAAACTATCAAAAAGAAATTTTATATTCACAATAATATCATTGCCATTAGAAATTCTGATATTAGTAATTATCCTACATGGAAGAGAAGCCTACTTGGATTTAAAAAACTATTTATGTAGATTACATAGTGTCCTTAAGTATAAATTTGGTAATGAATCTTTCTAACTACTTGTTTGATCCCTAGTATCATTATTTATCAGCATTTGATACCGTCCTTTCATCTTTCAAAGCTAATCGATTTCAGAAATCTCTGAAATCACAACTAGGATGCCAATTCTGATCACATGTGCAGAGCTGTTTGTCATTCACATAAGTCATTATGTTTTTCAAATAACATCAAGTTTTCAAGTTCAATCTTGGAGAGAAAAGAGTGTTTTGTATCTTGATTACGTGGTGTCCTTGGGCGTAATTATTTGGAAAAGAAACTGTCGAATAAATTGTTCAATCGCCAAAACGAATGTATATCAATAATTCATTCTACATTTTGCTGTTTTATGGCTAATAAATTTAGGGTATTTCAGAAACTGCACTAATCATTTTCATTCTAATAGTTGGTCCATAGCTGATTTTTAATACTGTCAGAGGGAGGTAAAGAGTACCAGGTGAAAACTTTTTGGTAAAATCAGTATTTCTTTTTCATGTAATTTAATTTAATGTATGTGCTGCTAAACCATTTATAAAGCTGAAAAATTTTGTACAAAGTACAGACTTTTATTAGAATATAATCGATTGTCTAAAAATTTAAAATTAACAATTACTTCTTATCTACATTTAAACTTGACAGGGAAATCAATCTTTGAATATCAATAAATTAAACAATTTTAGAATGTTTTAATATCAGTCTGCATTGACGTCTGTCAATTATTTGGTATTTTTTTCCCAAACGTGCGTTGACTATTTTGTGATGGTATTTAAATAATCTTAACAGGATTACGTGATGCAACATAGAGGCAAATGAACTTTCTATTGGGTTGTTCGGAAAGTCATTTCGTATTTTTGTGTCAAAATGAAAAGAAATTTTCGTTTAATGAATAAATTATTTATTAAATTATAAAATTGCCATTCTGGTCTAATACCTTTTGCCATATTTTTGGTAGTAACATGATTACACGCTCATAAAAGTTTTGGTCTTTGCTGTAAAAAAAAAACTGATCGAAGTGGTTTTTGGCCTCCTCATTTGAAGGAAAAATTTTGCAAATCAGTTCTGGTACTGATGTACTGTTAACACATCTTCTCTACACATATTGGCTAATTTATTTCTGGCTTGAACAGCATTTTTACCTTTTATAGCAAAAAAGAAAAAAATGACGAAACTGCTGTTTATTGCTCTCCATATTTAAAAGGGAACCATCCAAAAACTACTGCGAAGAATCAGCTTTACTTTTTCACACTCAAGCCTTGCTATATCAGCTCTTAAAACATAAAATGATTTTGCGGTTTAAGTATGAAATTGGGTGCGAAAAATGCAATTAAATCCTTTGTCAGGAAAAAACGAAATTACTTTCCGAACAACCTAATATATTACAGTTTTAAAAATCGTGGAGTATTTTACTTCTCATGATTAAATGGACCGATAATATCGAAAATTTTAGATTACTCAGTTTTCCAGTTGCTCATTCAATGACATATTCAACTTAATATTTTCTTCATTTAAATGATTTTATATCTTTTTATTCCTATATTTATTTTTATTTATTTAAATAAATTTCTAAAAACTTTTTATATTAGTTTCCTAATAGAAAATTATGCCTCTGAAGGTCAGATTTTAAAATTTACGTCTCTGGAAAAGAATAGTTATGAAATGGATTTGTCAATCAATATTTGTATTTGTTTACAGTGATTGAAGGGAGGCGCAATAAAAAATTTCATTTGAAAACAAAGGCTTCACTGATATTATTAAACCTAAATACTTCAATTACACAGATACACAAACACACATTATATTATATATATATATATATATATATATAATGATAATGTTTCCTTTATCCTTTCTTATAAAATTTTTAAATATTTTACTTAACACTTTTGTTGCTTTACTATTTTTAACAGATTACGGAATAAAATAGATATAAACTAATTATTATAAATATTTTTAATTCAAAAATATTTTTTCAATTGCATAAAATTTGTCTTTTAGTTTTTATTAACAGAACACGCTTTTTTCCAAAAAAATATGTTGTTTAGAATTAATGAATAGCAATATACGTAAAATTTTTATTTGTTTTAGTTTTCTAATACGTTAGAAAAATTCAAAGTTATCGATACTATAGTAATAGTATACTTCTTAGAATTTTAGAATGTAAAAGGTTAAATATTCTGTTATATTTAATGAGTCACATTTTTATTCACTATCATTTACTTTTAAGTATCATAGATTTAATCCAGTATAGTCATTTTTAATACATTTACTGATCATAGAGATTAAATTTCATAAAAGACTTTATTGTTGAAATATTAATGTATAATAATTTTTTAAAAGCAACTATTTAAAATACATCATACATAATCGTCAAAAAATTATGCAGTTGTTTTTTGCAGCTGTCACGAGCATTAAGGTTTGCATTTTTAAATTCTGTACTTTTCTTTTGTATTTGTGCAGAAATAATGCTTTCTTTGCAATTTAAACGAATCGGCCATGAAATAGTAGTCTTGGAGCAAAACAGAAAGCACAATAAAGCTATTACTTCGTTGAACATTCTTTCATATGTACACGTTTCTGAAGTAATTAGTTTTTGTGATAAACACTCAAAAAATGCGTTATGATAGAATAATACAAGAATAGTCATGGCACATTTTCAATACTTTTGTACAGCAGAAATATTGTTTGGACATCAGATCAAATAAGTAGCCATTGTGGTAAGAATTTTAAAAAGTAGAAAGCTTTATTTTAAAATGGGACATAAATTTATCTTATATTTTCATATGAAACTATTATTTATTTATTTACTCAAATAATCCAAATCATTTTGAGATTTATGATGTTTTGAATTAATATTCTATTTCCTGTCAATCTAATATGTATTTTTCTCATTATGAAGTGTCATTCTTAACTTTCATAAAAATATGTCACACGGAGAATTCTAAAAACTGCATAATTATAATAAAACGATTATATTTATATTTTAGGGCAGTAAAATATTTCGTAATTTTCAATTCTGATCAGATAAATATCTGATGAACAAAATAGAATTCAGGGCAGTGAAAAGAACAGTACCATAGAGCTCACATAACATTTTCTTTGTAGGATAAAAAATGATGGTCTTCTATTGGATTTTCTATATCCTGAATTCAATCTTGTCATATTTTGAAATAGAGAAAAAATACGAAGGATGCCACTTGAAAGATGAATGTGAAAATCTTTCTTTGATTAATTTCTTTCATATAAGAATTTGATAATGATAAAAGAGTGCAAATCTTTTTTTTTATAATCTTACATTCACCTGTTTTCAGAAAACATTTCCAACAGAATATTGTTTATATACCATATTCTAAATTACCATAGATAAATTAAAAATGAGCAGGCGACAGTCAAAGAAATGGTATAGCAAAAATTATCTATCAAAAAAATAAACTATTTTATAAATTATTTAAATTAATTGGTGAATGATAAATGGAATTAAATGTATTTTCTCAATTAGAAAAGCACTAGTCTTAGTCTTTTACTATTTATTTTCATTTAATATTTGTCATTATGAAAACGTGTAAAATAATTTGTATCTGAATAGCTAATGACAAGTTTTCTTCAGTTTCGGACAATTATTAAAGAAATGATAGCCTTATGAATTTCCTTTAATTTACTGCAGCATATTGGAAAAATTGGCCTGGTTTCCTTTTTTGTTTTTTTCCAAAAAATTGAATCCTGGTATTGCAAATTGCTTATACCTGTCTTGCGTAAAGTTTAATTGAAACATAATAGCACATGAATAAATAAAGCTCTTAAAATCTATATTTAAATAACATTTTATATGAAAGGGAAAATTGATTAAAATATTGTTAATAATGTTGATTTAAATACAATAGTAAAGTCTGAGAAAATAGTGAGCTTTCGTTATAGTTATTATGCTGAATATCGAATTTATATGATTGGGGAGTACTTTTTTCTCAGAATGCCGTACAAGGTTGTGGACTTGTGAGACCAGGGGAAAACTCACATTGACACAGATTGCTCCAGACAATGAACCCTGATTTATACGTTGTTTTTTTCTTCGCGAGAATGAATGCAATTAGGAAGAATGTGTAGAAGGTTGATCTGTAGAGAATGTGAACATCATTTTACTGATTTTGTTTATAAAGTTTGTTGAAGTGAATAAATTTTCTGAAATCTCAAGATTGAACGCCACTTGAAATTTTTGAAACGCGGAAGTTAGAGTGAATATTTAAAAAAAAATTAGTCCTGCTGAAATCATTTAATGATTTAATTGACATCTTAATCTATAACAAAATTAATATTGACGAAGGCATTAAAATGTAAATTCTAAAAAACTTGAAATGAAATTGGAAAGGGCTAAGTAATTTTATTTGAACGGATAATTAAGACACTGATGCACATGAAGCATCAAAAATTAATACTTACATTTTGAAAAGGAACACATCATCTTTCGTATCTCTAAATATAGAAAACTATTGGAATAAGTTTAAGTCATTAAATGTTGAAACAAAACATCGAAGTATTGGTGCCTATATTAAAATAAAATATCCTAATAGGAATCCTAATATCCTAATAGGAGGAGGAATTGAAAAAGAATACTGATATCATAGAATTAGAGACAAACTATTTTTTATTGATAATATTGGAAGAAATATCTAACATTAACAAAATGTAAATTTAGGAAGAATATAAATTTAATGTTAATATTATGACAGAAATTTCAAATTCAATATTCAATGATGAACGTATTATAATTTACATTAGGTGGCTAATAAATTAATCCTGAAGAGCTCTTTGAAAAGTAGCTACAATTCCGGGAAATGTTGTACACCACACGCGTTCGATCTATTACTACTCCTCAAATTACACAAAAAAATTACAAAACATACAATAAAAAATAAGTAATATCAACATGGTAGAAAAAACGTTAACACTGTCCGATTAGCAGAGGTTAACTCTGACAAATTTGAAAATGAAAAATGACAAATTTGACAGAAGTTACACTCTGACAAATTTGTGTCCAGTACGATATTGCTTTTTTAATTTTTTTATTAAATAATATTAGCATTTATTAGCAAAAATATTTCAAATATATATCTTAATCGATATGTCTAAATTGCACAAGTACTGATAAAACGAAAAGGCATTACTTGTCCGTTTTGACAATCGACTTTCGTCAGGGATTTCTTGCACCAAATTAGGAACTCTTAATTGCCTTTATTTCAGAATGACCGTATTTTTCTCGTAATTTTATTCTAAATTTTAATCAAATTAATCTATCATTTCTTGCTTGTTTGAATGTATTCCACTTTTTCGTGACTTTCGCTGACGGCTCCTTTTCCGAAGTTTATCCAATTACATGATGATTAAGACATAGATGGACATTCAAAATGAATAAATAAATATGCCTTTTGACTTATAATGAAATAAAGATAATAAATAGCGTTTATATTTTCATTCAAATTTCTTTCCTCCTGGAATACAATGTTTTGCCGAAATCAATGCTTCTGTCAAAAGTCGAATAAAGCAACTATTTTCCTAAGAATTAAAATGAATAACTGCCTCAGTTTAATTTATTCCTTGATACGAAAAAGTAATTGTCAGTTATCACATGAGAAAGAGATATTTCCAGAAAAAGTGGTATTGCGAAAACAAAATGCAATGCAAAATCCCATAAATAATGTCTTAATTGCTTCTTATTATTTATCAACAAAATATTGTATTGAACTATACTAAATTTTTATCTTAAATTAAAGAAGTTCAGCATACTGATACCTAGGCAAGACTTTGTATCACTTTTATAAAAAGGGTTTACCTTGAAAAAAGTATAAATTAATTATCTTCCCACAAATATCACATTTCTAGAGTTTAATGCTACAAAGCTATAATTCAAATTTTACATAAGATGTAATTGTTCTTGCAGTCTTCATATAAATTTGCTCTAACATGATAAGCGAAATATATCCTTCCAGTTTGAAACAAGATGTAAATATTAATGAATTCAATTACATATAGCTTAATTTTTTGGATGATTATTAATCGGTATATTTTTCTTATTCGATACAAGTTTCAAATGTGTGGATTTTGTTCTATTACTCAAAAACAGTTATTAAGCTTCCTGCTTTAATTAGAATTTCATGTTATATGAACATCAAATTAGGTTTAAATATTTTCATATAAAGCTGTACCACGAAACTCGCAGGTTTAGGCATTTTTTTTTTCTGTATAAGTTTGTGTAAAACCGCTTCTCTACATATAAGCTTTGCAAGAAACTTCGCAAATAAATGGTATTCTATTGTATGAAAGAGCAAATTTGTTTTCAAATTATTTCTTCTCGAAAATGCTTTGCCGCTTAATTACGAATGAATGTTTAACTTCATGATTCTAAGTCATAAAGTTTTCCGTTCGTATAAATATGCAAATGCGTTTTCAAAGAATATATTTTAGGAAAAAAATTGCAACAAATCTCACAAGCATAAGATTTTTCATTTTTGTGCTTACTTAAATGTTTTGTTGAATCATTCTTATTATAAATGCGTTACCACAAGCTTCACGTACGTAAAGTTTTTCTTTCATATGAATGAACAAATTCTATTTGAAATAACATTTTCTTTTGAATGCATTTCCACAAATATTGTATAAATTATGTTACTTTTGTGTATGAATAATGAAATATTGGCTTTTTTAGGCATTTCTTCCATCATATTTTTAATTCATAGATCTTTCCTTTTGATTAAATCAGTGAAGTGTTTAAGTTTCCTTCCATATGAAATTCTTAGCTTATAAATATGAATCACATGAATAATGAAGAGATGAATGCTTAAAAAATTATTTCTTTCATTCAAAATTTAATCAAAAATTAAGTTTTTTTAAAAAAAAGATTTGATTGGGGAACACTTTCATCAAATACTTCACACGTTGTCACTTATTTATAGAAGAAATATGACGGAATGTATTATTTTCCTTTAAGTCATTAAAATGTGCTGTTGGCTTGAAAAAAAAAACTTTTTTTCTGTCTCCTAGCATAATAAGCCGTGTTATAATCAAATCTCTGTCACGATTCCAACAAAAATTTTAATTGATTAAATTTCATTCTAAACCTTTTATTGTGACTATTTTAGAAGTATATAAGCATTACTATATGAATTTAAAATAACTTTACCCGAAAGAAAATTTAGCTTCCAAAAAACTGTCACTGTCGTCGGCTGTAACTAACATTTCACATTTGTAAGTTTTGAAAGACGCCATGATCTTAGAAAAATATATAGATTAAAATTAAAAAATCTGTCATCAAATTTTCCATTGATATTGGCATATGTTGATTGCATTAAGTTCCTGTCAAAAACATTTTTGGAGAAGATTCCATTAAACTAGTTGTTCAAACCCCAGTATCATATATCAATGTTTGATCCTATCCTTTGCAATGTTGTAGCTAATCGTTTCAACAAATTCCCAATTAGGATATTCATTCTAATTGAAGATACATAGGTAATTTCATAACTGTAAGATATGGACATAGAATTCCTGTTGAAAAATTGTTTACTGATGTAAAAAAAATATTTCATGTTGTTTGACACAATATAACTTGTTAAAAATTAACATTTTTCGTGAAGTACAGGTTTTACTTTCTAAACATTATTCGTATTTAACAGAATATACTGGATTTTCCAACATTTTTAAATACAAATTGCCTCTATTTTATTTTTAAATCTAACCGACTAATGGACCTTTGAATATCACTATATTCGACAACATTTTTAAATATTTTATTCTGTATTCGAATCATTTCATAATGAACTGATTGAATTTCATTGACGAAAATAAAATGACAGATTATAAGATACTTCTTGCCTACTTAGTTCACATAAAGCAAAGAAATGGAATTATCTATATCGATCGTATTATCTCTAAATAAAAGATTTTGTAAAATTTTTTATTTAATATTCACTTTTGATTCTGAAATCAGAAATTCATTTAAAGAGATTAGATAATATTTATTAAAATTATTACACACTTACTCTTAAAAGTGACAGAGAAATGAATATTTGAATATGACTAATATTTAAGCAAAAATATTTTAAATATTTTAGAACGTTTTAATATCGTTCTGGAGTTATTAGCGGTCAAGTATTTGGAAATATTTCCTCTAAGTGGAGTTCACTGTTTTGCAATGGAATTCAAATCACCTAAACCGATGGGATTTTCTTACAGAAAAGCGTAAAAGCGAAAAGCGTTTCTTTATATTAATTTTAGATATAGAAGAATATTTCATAAATAGGTTTATTGGACTCTTAGTAATCCACGGCTTTCGGTATGCAATATTCCCAGCTGCTGATTTAAAGATAAATTCAAAGTAAAGTATAATTATTTGATTCATGATTATTTTTTTTTTGGTGAATGCCAAAGTTAAAAATAGCATTTTCGACCATCTTAGTCGAGAAAAAGTTTTGAAAAATTGTTTTAATTCAGGTATTTTTCTCTCCAAAACCATTTTTCCTTTTATTTTATGTCACCTAGAAGCCTATATATATCGAATTAAGTATAGTGTACTTGAAAATTACCCTGAGGTCTCAATCTGCAAGCGGAAGCTGTTGTAAAATGTTTTAACATATTTTATATACAGCTGTTATATAACATATAACAGCTGTTTTAACATATTTTTTTACCTTTTTTCATAGTTTTAAAACGCAAAAAGTATTTACTTTACAAAATAAATTTTAATTTTGGACCGCTTTCAGATGATGAGGACGGCACCTGAACTGGCACTCCTTCTCCATACCGCACCACACCGGAGGGAAGACCTTAGGCCCGGATTTTTTTGCACTAGACTTGCTTTCACGATTTTCTTCGGTGGAATCGGATCTAAAACCAAAAACCTCCGTTTCTGAAGCCTTTCCACCAGGCCACAGCTGCCCTTTTAAGAGATAGAGGAAGGCCTTTCTTCGAAAATCCACTGTATTTCCCCAAAACTTTATAACTATTATAAAGCCTTTATATATGAAATTTTGGGATAAAAATTGTTTAAAATATGGCTGCATGAAATGACAAATTGCTAATAAGACTTTTAAAGGTTTGCTCTAGAATATAGTCCCGAAGCATCATTTCTTTGAGCTCCAAACTCTGTCAAGGGATCCTATTATGCTGTTCATCCGTTTAATGAAGGTAGCAATGGTATAAAAAGAGTATCATATCAATTGCAAATAGAAGTTGATAATCATATACATAAAGTTCTTTGACTATGAACATATTTGTAATTCAAAAAGGCATTCGCTACCATCTGTAAAATTTTACTGAAAAAAATGAGAGATCAGAGAAGGAGAAAATGGAGAATGAATGAAGAAATATGAAATTGAATTTATAAATGAGGATAATTTTAAACTGTTTTATAAAGAGGAAAGGCTTTTTTACATTAACTGTAAAATTAAAACCCATTTGTCTTCAAATATTTTTTTCGATGACAATTGCATTCAACTAACATGATATCTCCAGAGTTAATTAATATTTTTTAATGAAATTTTCAGGAAATGTTCTTTATACTATTGTTTATGAAATGAACTAAAAGTTTTGATGTGCAGTAAATTCTTTTTACTTATAGTCTTTTATGTTAGAAAATAGCTGAAAATTTAAGAATGAAGTCAACAATGCTACAAAAAAAGCTTTATAATATTTTTGCATTTTAATTATTCTCTTATTTTTAGTTCGTTTTGAAGATATCTATGTTATGTAGTTTATGCATATAGAAAATTTGAATTACTGTAATATAATTTTGTGTAGAGTGTTACGCGTTACATTTTGCTAAAATTTACATCAAATTTTTCAATTTTGCTGAAAAAGGTGATTGTGTTTGTTGATTTTTATTGTATTTATAATCAATTTAACCAGAAATCATCTATTAAAGCTTGAAAGATAGTGTTTTTAATAAAATGGTCTCTAACGTAGGCAGTCATCTTAAGTGTATATTTATTCATAGAGTTTCAGAGAAATTGTTGGATTATGATTAGAGCATACACTTTGTATATTAGCTTCATAATAGTCAATTTTATTGTAGAAAAAGAGGTTGAACAAAATTGAATTTTCTAGTGTTCAAAATGAGCTGTCGACATAAAAAAAAAACACTACATAAAACACTCACTGATATATATTGCATTAGACATGAACTGCAATTGGAATGGTGTAGAGATTAATTCTAATTCTTTAGGTAATTAATACATTAATATTCAAAGACCAATATTTATATTTGGTTGGAAAATAACCCCATAACCCTATTCGTATTTCTAATTGTAGTCAATTTCTAAAGAAGTACGTATAATACATCAAAGTTTTTTTTTTTAAATCATCGAAGCATTGTCTTTTGCATAAAATAAACAGATGCTAATAAAATCAATGAATTCCAATTAGAAGTTGAAATTATTTATATCAGGAAATTTCTATGAAATTAGAATGCATGAGAAAAGAGTCAGAAAATCTACTGTTGTCATAAATACCGAAACATAATATTTAACACTGATAATATCTGAAAAAATAAGCTAACATTAACAGAATATGAATTAAGGAAGAAAGCACATTTTACTATAAATGGTATAATTAAATTTCAAATAAAATCAAAATTTTATAATTTAAATTTAAAAAGATATAATGAATTGAGCAAAATAATGAGTCGGGATGATTAAAAAATATTTTTAGAAATAGAGGAAATAAGATGTAACTCTCGAACGCTTTGTATGCAGTATGCTTTCATCTATTTGAACTCCTAATATTTCAAAAAAATAATAGTACTTACAGCAAAAATTAAACAACATCAACAAGATAGAAAAATACAATTAACACTCTCCGTATCAATATAGATCAAATATGTAAGTCACTCTAAAAAGCATGTCTCAAGAATGATATAGTGTAGCATAATATATGTTTAGATTATACAAAACCTTATAGAATTTTAAAAAAAAATCACTTGTTTGTCTTGGACATCGACTCATTTCAGAAATTTCTTGACTTCGAATCAGACACTTTACATTGTCTTTATTTAAGAAAGAGGGTATTCTTCTTGAGCAGAAAACTTTCTGAATTCGATGCATGTTCATTCATCACTTTAAACAATATTTTTCTCTATCCCATTATGTAGTAACTTACTCTATAGTTCATATGCCTTTTTGAAAATGTAAACTGTTACATAATAATTGGAACGTATATCGAAACTCAAAATGAATAATTAAACATATGTTTCAGGTTACAATAAATAATAATCTACAGTTTTTCCTTTAATTTTAATGATTTTTTATCCTATGATAATTTATTGAAAACGGATTTTCTATCATATATCTCCTAATGGAGCTATTTTGTAGAGATATAAAATTAAATAACAGCTTAAATATCATTTATAATTATATTCAAGCAGTTATTCCATTTTAATTAACTCCGCACAAATGTCAAATTTACAGTGTTTGATGCGTCTAAGCCGATAAAATTTCCTGACAAGGAAACCATTGCTGCAGACATCATAAAAATTCTTATTACCACGAAAAATAAAAAAGTTTCACAAATTAATGTAGATCGTTTCCTCCCTCCCTTTACAGACAATACATTATTCGAATAAAGGAATTCATTAACGTTTTACTTAATGTGCGGCTTAACCGTTACTTAATGCAAGGCATTAAGAATTTCCAATTGAATAACCCGCAAATGGATTTGAAGATTATTATTATCACTAAACGCTTTGCCACAGATATCGCAAGTTTATTTATTTTTCTTTTAATGAGTACATAAAGGCCGTTTTAAACCACTGCTCTTGAAAATGATTTCTCACATACATCACATACATAAGTTTTCTCTTTTGAACGTGTAAGTAAATGTTTTTAAAACCGCTTCACCACATATAAGCTTTGCAACATATTTCGCATTTGTCTGACTTTTCTTTCGTATGAATTGGTAAATGTTCCTGTAAATGCTGTCCTTTCGAAAAACTTTTACCACAGTTACCACTTTCATAGTTTTTCTTTTGTATGTGTTTTTAAAGAACCTTTGGAAGAAAATGATTTGTCACAAATTTCTCAAATATGAGGTTCTACTTTTGTATGAATGAGTAGATGTTTTGATTAGTTTTGTCTTACGATAAATGCTTTGCCACAAGCTTCACAAAACGAAATATTTTTCTTCTGAATGAACTAACAAATTCAGTTTTAAAGTACTTTTTTGGTTAAAGGCTTTACCACAAGTCTGGAATAAATTCGGTATAATTTCTGTATACATGAATATCGATTTTTTTATCCCTCTTTTTTTTAATTATATGTATTTTGATTCAATCTATTGACTATTTCTATTTTTTCATTATTCAAATTTGACATCTTTGACCTTTTTAATATAATGGAAAAATCTATTTTATTTGAATTTATATGTCAATTTAAGAGAATTGGTGGTATACTTATTTTTTTTCATGAACATTTTCCCATAAAATCTTTCAATTTAAAATTATTTAATGGAATTATAGAGTAATAGTATTATTTTTATATTGATTGCCCTTCATTGTATATTTATTAAATTGTAGAAGTGCAATGTTTTATTAAATTTGAGAGATTGTTTACTGTTAGATTTCCGACAAAACTCAGTAACTCTACATTCAAACGATTTTTCTTTTAAGCAGTATATTCTTAAAGCTTTTGTGGAATAAGTAAAATTTGTGTAAATATTTGATAGATTTTTACATTTTTTTCTATCATTTTTCTTTTCTGCTCCAATTATTTAAATCGAATTAAATAATTTTTCACCAAAATAACGAAATACATTTTTCATCAATTTCTTCTTGTTTAGTTGAGATAGAAAAAAATTGGGAACAATAGAAAAAAAATAGGAAGGTGCCGAATTACCATATTAACCATACAATATTTAAATAATTGATTTAATATTAATTGAAATTTTAAATATGATCGATAAATTTTCAATTGAAAATTAAATCACAAATCTGAAATTCCTTAAAAAGAGTAGCTAATACTTATCTCAGTGAATATTTAATAACTTCATCAATGTCTCAAATTTCAGAATTTTAATTTAATATAAGAGCGGTTGTAATACACTTAAATATGTTACTTCTCAAATGTGTAACAGCTTTGACTAGTATAAAGAACGCTGCAATAGGAATGACGTGAGTTAAATATGACGCATTTGCATCCCATTAGTAGAACAATGCAATTCTCAAGATTCTTTTGAATTGTGACAAAGAAATCTTGTGAAGGTAAAGAGTTAAGAAAAAATGAGGGAGGGAAGTGTTGCCTACTCAAAACAGTATATTCTTTTAAAAGTTGCATAATTAAACAATTTGTTTATAATATGTATTGAAGAAAGTGAGAGACTGAATACGAATGGGTAATCAGAAAATATTTATGAGTAGTACCCATGACGCATGGTACCTTATTTTCCTATTCATGACCAATTATGCGTATTATTACTCAAAATTACATTGAACTCTGAAATTAATGTGATAAAATATCCAGATTACCTTACTTAGGAACACAGTATTTTAATCCCCTGAATCATATACATTAAAATCTTTTGTAATTTGA
This sequence comes from Argiope trifasciata, assembly GCA_026543055.1. Lineage (NCBI taxonomy): Eukaryota > Metazoa > Arthropoda > Arachnida > Araneae > Araneidae > Argiope > Argiope trifasciata. Next base: position 1,195,791 of record JAPMOQ010061498.1, on the reverse strand, counting down.
TTCCGTAATGATGACGAGTGCTTCAAAATGATATCTATATAATAACAGAATTCAGAAGGAAATGAATTTAGTGATTTCAAAGGCTTCAAAATATTCATACATCTGAAATAATAATATATAAATTACATAAAGGTTCATACATTAAAATTTTTACTGAATCCAACATCTTGATTTGAAATTAGCGTTTATTTTTTAAGAGGTTCGCATTTCTTAAATTCAAATTAAGTGCCAAAATTTCCTATGCATGTAAACAGACTAAAATTCAGGAATTCGGAGATAAATTACCCAATTTAAAATTAATTTCTTACCTGAATTAAAAGAAATTTTTAGTTAAAATATCATACAGTATAGAAACACAATTTGTTGTCAAAGTTTAAAATAACTTATTTAAGAGCAATTAAATCTGGCGCTTTTATCCATATGTTGTGAAACTATTTTACTTTCGTTTGCTTCTAATTTTAAATTTTCGTCATTCGGTTTTTTTTATTGAAGCTTTTATCTCTGTTGATTTGATTTGATTAAAATCCTAATTCTGCGAAGTCTGCTTTAAATCACTTTATAATAATAGCAATATTAAAGTCAATTTACATGTACATTAAGAACAAAATTTCAATGTCGTATAAGGAGAAGTAATAATTCCAGAGCAAAAATGTATAATGGATGCAGTATGGAATAAATTTAAAAGAAAAAAAATGCATTAAAAAGTAATCACAATTGCGACGTCATTGTAAAGCATGTTGTCTTAGAAAATCCTAAAGAATGCATTAAAGAATTTGTACAAAGAAAGACATCTACTTGCTCTTTCACTCCCTTTCTTTTTTTATTTACAAAACTTCTCAAGAAGAAAGCATACGATGCTCCATTTATGATTTATTGATTGCCTTTTTGAATTCTAAACCTCCCTAACCAAAACAACTTCATATGCTTTTCTCGTTTCCATGTCTCGGCTCCTAATAGCGTAAGCGAAGTAAATGCGGTCTCGCTTGATGGAGAATACAGTGCATCCGTTGCAGTCGAAAAGCGGGTTAACGACGAAAGTCAAAAAGATGTCTTTCGAAAACCTCTCTAGGAAATTCAAATTTTTACAAATTTGAGACCCCATATTTTGTGAATCATTTGGAGTAGGAAAGTAAAATTAGTATAGTTAAGGGCATTTCGGCGAGTGTTATCGAACAATAGAAGCAAAAACAGTGTAATTCGAAAATGTAAATTTCGAAACTCGATATTCGGAAAAAAATATTATTGGGCTCTATTAATCAAGACGAATGTTTAGATATTTCGCACTCGTCTCTACGTTTCACAGAAGCCGATATATAACACTTCCAGACTGACCAAAAATTAACGTCATCGGCATCTCGAGATCCATTGTAATTTTGGGGTGTCAATCCAGCATTGCTTTGACCAATATTAAGCAAAATCCATACTGCTGATTCGAAATTGATCCAAAATTTGGGAAACTTTACTATGGTAAAAGCCCGATGTCACTAACACCAGATCAAACTTTAAAAAAGTATTTGCTTTCAAAGCAGCATACATAAATATGAATAAATAGAAAATTTGTTGTATACACAATGCGAGACTTCAACAATTTGTTGACATCATATTTTGAGGCTTCAATAATTTGTCAAGTTCACATATTGAGGTGAAACCTCAAGAGAACAAAATATCTTCTCACATGATAAAAGGATAAATCACCAATTTGTTGCCTTCGCAATTCGAGGATTCAACCATTTGATGCCTTCACATTTTGAGGCGTTAAAAGTTTTTTGACTTCACATTTCGAGCTTCAATTATTTATTGCCTTAAATTATTCGAAACCTTTGTAATGAAAACAAGATCATGGTCTAACCTGAAAATACCGTCCATTTTTTCCCTAAAATTTCTTTGTTTTATCTTAGGATAATGTGGTGAAAGCAATTTTTCTCTCAAAAGTAGAATAAGGCAACATTTTCTTAAGAATAAAAATGAATAATTGCTTAAATTTAATTTCTTCCTTATACACGAATAAGTAATTGTCAGTTCTCAGATGAAAATGTTATTTCAAGAAAAAATGGCATTGCAAAAAAAATGCCACGTAAAATTTTATAAAATGCCTTCAATGCATCATATTATTTACTAATCAGATTTTCTATTAAATTATAATAAATTTTTATCTTGAATTAAAGATGCGTATAATACTGATATCAATGGAAAACTTGCATATAACTTTATTAAATGCGTTTTCTTGAAAAGAATTTGCATTAATTATCTTTTCACAAATATTGCATTAAAGGGGTTTGTTGCCACTAAACTAATAATTGAAATTTCACATATGATGAAACCGTGTCTGCAGTCTTCATATCAGTTTGTAATGAAAAAGTGAAATATTTCCTCACACTCTTTCCAAAGAAGACTTTAGTATCAAATTCATTTACATTTAGCTTAATTTAGGGGTAATTATTAATCTATAAATTTCTATTATTCAATACAAGTGATTTCTTTTGATTAAGTTTCATAACTGAACACAACGCACTGTTAATCTAAAATAGTTATTACAATTTCCATAGTATTTATTGTTGAAAGAACTTGTTAATAGTTTCTAAGATTACTATTGTATATATAAAGCTGCACAATTGACTTCACATGTTTAGGTACTATTTTTCGTATGAGTTCGTAAATCATTTCTAAAACCATTTCTCCATTTATCAGCTTTGGAACTGACTTCACAGGTGTACGGTTTTTCTTCCGTTTGAACCAGAAAATGTGTTTTCAAACTGTTTCTACACGAAATTGCTTTGCAGCAGACATCTCAGGCGCAAGGTCTATTATCTTTATTTAAGTGAGATTACTAACGTAATTTTTTTCTTTTGTATGATAGATCAAAATATTTTTTTCAAATTACTTACTGTTTTTAATGCTTTGCCATAAATGCTGCATTAATTCGGTTTCTTTTCTCTACGCATAATTAAAAGCTGGCTGAAACTCAGTTTTTTACTACATATTGTTACGGATTTCCTATGTCCTAAAATCCGTCGGGTTCTTTTTACCTCGTAGTATATTATAGTGGTTGTGTATGGTGTTAGAGATGATGACACACAATGATCAATCAGTCCTTTAGTTGACGAACACAACACAGACGTTTATTTACAGGACGGGGACAGGACACAGACGACAAATATTCACAACACAAATATGTACAGGGGACAACTATTTACAGCCGAGACGAACACACAGGACAACACACTGTAGATAGTAGTCCACGGGCTGTAGTGACAATGTCCACAGAGCGGCCAGACAGGATTCAGCCGGAGAGGGAATCTTTATGGGATTCGCTTTACACCTCCTGGGTCTCTCCAGAACAGGCTGAACTATTCCTTTGTCTCTTCTTGCCCCTGCTGTCGACTCACTACTTCGCACAACGGAAATACTTCTTAGTTCGGGACAGCTCCGTTCCCGACGACGACACAATGGGCTACGACACACGACGCAGGCTTCGTCAGTATATGGCACACAGAGATTAGCAGTCCTCTGTTCAGGACTCCACAGTTCAAGACCTCTCTCTCTTAGGTCTTCTCGATAAACTCCACAGCGCTTCTTGTTTTCGTTGAACACCAGGCCGTTCAGATTCGGCTTCTCTAAACTGCCGCACTTCGGCTTGACTCCACTTGATTCTTCAGATCTCCTTTCCCTTTTCTCCGCTGCTTCGCTTCGACTTTATCCGACTCGATTAATTCATCACACTGACTTCACTCACTTAGCCGCTTGCCTTATATATACCTGTAGTAGGCGGGGCTAACATCTTCTCGACCAATCAGGAGCGTTCTAGCTAGATCTCGGCTCCTAGTGGACGGATCGGGAAAATTCTCGATGTTTCGGGTACTTTCCATTTTGTCGCCAAAGTCGCCAAATTCGTCGCCAAGTTGCCAAATGGTCGCCAAGTTTGTCGCCAAGCCTCGGGACCTCTGACGTCACACCCATTTACTATTCAATACACATTACTGTCAATCTGTCTTCCTTACATTGACAGTATTTGCGCGGGAAAGCAAAACCACAGGTTCGTAACAATATTATTCTGAATATTTTACATCCATATACTTTTCCTTTCGACTGAACCACTCTAAGGTTTAATTTTCCTTCCATATCACATTCTTAGGTCATAGATAGGAATCCAATAAATAATTAAAAAGATGAATGCTTAGTAAATTATTTCATTTATTTAAAATTTATTCAAAAATGAAATTCATTATTCAAGTGTGAAATCTTCCAATCAATTCAGGCTGACACTCAAATTATGACTACACATTTTTCCACATACTTTACATTCATATACTTTTCCTTTCGACGAAACTACTGTAGGGTTTCATTTTACTTCCATTTTAATTTCTAAGCTTATAGATAAGAATCCAACGAATAATTAAAAGATGAATGCTTAGTAAATTATTTCTTCCTCCAATTATTTCTTTCCTCCAAAGTAAATTATTTCTTCTTCCAATTATTTCTTTCCTCCAAAGTAAATTATTTCTTCCTCCAATTATTTCTTTCCTCCAAAGTATAAAAATGATTTTTTTTTTCGAGTGTGAAACAAAAACATGGAATATTTTACACTTTGTCAATCAATTAAGGAAGAAATACGATATTTAAAATTTATCATTCTTCTTTCAATGATTGAATTGTGCCATTGACATGAAACAAAATATTCATTTTTCCCATTCCCAAACATATTAAGCCATTTTATACAAAGACAATTAAGTTTCACTCAAGATTGCAAGTATAATTTTAAATCCTTTCTCAACCTTTTCGTGGGGCTTTCTTAAAAGTACATAAACGTCAGTTTTTGAATGAGAAAAATACTTTTCCTGTAAAGAAATGAAGTTTCTTAAAAAATGATCTTTGCGACAATACTATATACCTCAGTTTCTAAGTAACCTAAAAGAGACAGATGAAACATAGGAGGTAATCTTTATATTAAAATTTTCGATATCATTGGATAAATTTCGATATATTAGAATAAAATTTATTCGAATCTTTATTCCAGCATCAAATGAGAAATAAATTGATTGATCAGAAGAGATGCCTACAAAGACATTTTCAATTGAAGTACTATTTATTAAATTAGAATATTACGAAAAACTATTGATTCATATATTAATTAAATTGAAATAACTTTAATATATACAAAAAAATTCCAGAAAATATGCATGAAGGTATAAAAAAAATTGCATTCGATTAATTGTTAGAATAATAAGCGTATGTAGGCTTAGCAAGGAAAAGTTACTCATGTATTTCATTTTGTTTCAAACAATAGAAATGGAAAACAGATATAGTATTTAAATAAATGAATCCTCTTACCGAAAGTATAATGAAACATGAGGTTTTTTTAAAAAAAAATGTGGAATATCTAGTTAAACATTTTATTTAAAAGTAGAATATGATTAAAATAAGACGCAATGGTTCACTTTTAAAGACAGCAGTAACATCTGAGATAAAAATGGCTTTTCTTTAAGTCCTTTTGTTGAAGATCTTTTTTTTTCTGACGGATTGCGGCTTATTTATCAGTTTTATGTGAGAAGAACTATCAGCCTCTCGAGTCGGGTAAAAAACGCACTATCGCAGTGATCAGACCAGAAATTTTACCTAGTTTAACCCAATGATACTCTGTAAGAAAACCTACATCTTGGGAAGAATGGTAAAACAATCACCTGTTGGCAAAAGAATATCAAATCGGATCATTTTTTCAAATTGTAGATACTGCAAAATAGAAAAAATAAAAAATTTTAAAACAAAAAGTTCGTTATCTTTGAAAAGTACCCTTATATAAATATTCATTTAGAGTGTTTGTTCATATAAACAAATTATAAATTTTAGGATTAGCTCTTATTATAATATAGTCAAACGTATAATATTTATTACAATGTACAAATAGATTCTAGATTTCACTGTTTGAAATAAATGAAAATGGTCCAGAAAGTTAATTTCATCGAACAAATCACATCGTTGATGATCTTAATAAATTTATATTCAAATCCTAATATTTGCATTCAGTTAGGAGGGAACATATCTCCATAGATATCTCTAAAAACCTTCAAGATAGTTATGAAAATGTATCTATTTCTTAATTTTTATATCAGTATGAAATATAATAGTAGATAAAATGAGGCTCAATTAGAAAGTAAAATTATTTGACATGAAAAATTGCCGTAAAAGGCAAATCTCTAGGATGAGGATTTGAAAATATGATACAGATGTCATACACACTTAGACACCATAAATCACAGGTATAATATCTGAAGAAATAAAATAGATATAATAGACCTCGATTATATAAAAAATCCGAAAAAATTTGTAAAAACTACGAGTTGTATTTCTAACATAAGGTACTATTATAAGAAAATTTAAATCATTCGAATTTAAAAATTGACTGAATTAATTCAGCCTAAATAATTTAAATAATGAATTAAGAGCGACCGATAAAATACTTCATGAATTCGTGGAAATGAGGAGACATGTTTTCATATGTTAAACATAATGTGAATCATACCTATTACGGCTCCTAATGTTTTAAAAAAATTAACGGAACTTAGAGAAAGAATAAAGAAAAATATATTATACAGATAAATATAGTTTATAACATTGCTTAACTTATTGTCATATATATAATTATTTCATAAAAACAATCAACAACTAGAATATTTTAAAAATAGTTATTTTAATATTAGGTTGGAAACTATAAAACGGGCGTTGAATGACAGTAAAACTAAAGAGAAAACGCCTGTTTTATAGTTTCCAACCTAATATTACAATTACTAATATTTACATATATATGTCATGAGTGCTGATAAAAAGAAAAGGCATTACCTATCATTTTTGTTAATGCAATCATATCGGGTATTTCTTGAATCAGATCCCACACTTTCTTCCCTTCAAAAATGCCCTTATTCTGATTGTTTAGAATTATGGTCTGAATTAGAATCGAAACCATCCACCATTTCAGATTTTTAGGGCTTATATTCAGCTTTGTCTTTATTTAATCCAGTTGCAGCATGCCAATTTGCAAATATAAACTTTTATATTACGATTAGAACATAGATGGAGAATAAAAATCAATAATTAAACATCCAATTTTAGTTATAATAAATTTGATAAATAACATTTTAATTTAATTTTTTCAATTTTCTGTCATATGAAAATGCGTCAAAAGAATTATTTCTTTCATTAATCCATTAAGAAAAATATTTAAAATTGTTGAAATGCTTCCAAAAAATTAGAAAAACTAGTAAATATTTCAGCGCATCTTTTATATAATAGTTTTTTTGTATCAATAAGAGCAATATAGTAATCATTCACAAAAAAAGCAAAACAAATCCATACTTTTTTTTTATTCTCCGCAGCAGAGCTTTTCTTTAAACAAGAACCAAATATTTACAGAATACATTCTGACAGTTACTACGCCTTCCAACGTTTTTAGATTCTTTTATTGATTGGTTCTGCTAAGTGGTTTAAGTCTTCTAAGATATGTTTATTCCTTCCTACAGACAATGCAGCTATAAATCTTTTCTTATTGTATGAATCCATGAATGCTTTTTAATACGTAGTTCCCCTTATACTTTTTCCTCAGAATATACAGGTGCAAAGCTTCTATTTCGCGTCAGCTCGTACAAGATTTTTGAAAATGCCTCACCGTAAAAAGGATCAACAACAGACTTCTTTGTATGGTTCTTTTGTTGTAAGAATACTTACACTCATCGTTTAGGATCTGCTGAGAGAAAATGCTTTTCCACAAACTTAGCAATGACGATGATCGCATTTTTCATTCAAAATTTTTCTTTTAAATTTATTCTATTCTTACCTTTTATGCCTTGTTGGTTTCAAATCTTTACTTCTCGTTATACGGCGTTAATATTTTGTTGTTCAATGAACATGTAAATGGATTCGAATATTACTATTATTAGAAAACATTTTAAAGCGGACTTTGCATCATTGCGGATTATAATATTAATGAGTATTTAAAGGCCTTTTTAAAGAACTATTGCAACCAAATGACTTGGCACAAACTTCGCTTACATAAGGTTTTTCTTTTGTATGAGTTTGTAAATGCCGTTTGAAATTATTTCTCCTCGAAAACGCTTTGCTACAAACATTACATATAGAAGGTTTCTCTATTGTATGAATGCATAAATGCTGATTGAGATTACTTCTGTCCGAAAACGCTTTACTACATACATCACATACGTAAGGTTTCTCTTTTGTATGAATTCTTAGATGTATTTTAAAGACGTTTCCGGACGAAAATGCTTTGCCACAAACACCGCAAGTATAAGACTTTTCATTGGTATGAGTGCGTAGATGTCTTTGGAGACTACTATTTCGTGCGAATGATTTGACACATACTTCACAAAATATCAGTCAATTTATTTAGCTTGTTACTGGAAAAACAACCAATAGAGTGCCACATAAAATGCCATAAATAAATTACATAAAATGCATGACATTTCAAAGTAATTTTCGGACTTGTTTAAAATTCTTAAAATATTTCCTAAAAACAAAAAAAAAAGAAAAACTGGTAAACTTTTCAACGCCTCTTTTACAAAATAAATTTTTCATATCAATGAATGAAATATAGTTGTTTTTGTGAATAACTACATATCCATAACATTTTTTTTCTTCGAAGCAAAGCTTTTCTTTTGAACAAGTACTAAATGTTCGCACAATTCATTCTTGCTGTTACTACGCGATTCAAAGCTTTTAGATTCTTTTTTAATGGTCCTGCTAACTGGTTTAAATCTTCTAGGATATGTTTAAGCCTTACTACTGACATTGCAGGTATTAGTTTTTTCTTATAGTATTAATCAATAAATGCTTTTTTTAAACTGACTTCTCATTTGACTTTTTCCACAAGATATTCAGATACAAAATTTCGTGTGAGTTCGTAAACTCTTTTTAAAGTACTTTATCATCAATATTCCAACAATAGACATGTTTGTATGGTTCTTTCTTTGTACAAATTCTTTAATGCATTCTTTAGGATTTTCTAAGACAAAATGCTTTCCAATGACGTCGCAATTGTGATTACTTTTTAATGCATTTTTTTTTCTTTTAAATTTATTCCATACTGCATCCATTATACATTTTTTCTCTGGAATTATTACTTCTCCTTATGCGACATTGAAATTTTGTTCTTCAATGTACATGTAAATTGATTTTAATATTGCTATTATTAAAAAGTGATTTAAAGCAGACTTCGCAGAATTAGGATTTTAATTTGCATGAGTATTTAAATGCTTTTTTAAATTACAATTGCGAGAAAATGATTTGGCACAAACTTCGCAAATATAAGGTTTTTCTTTTTGATGAGTTTGTAAATGGCATTTAAGATGAATTTTCTGCGAAAACGCTTTGCTACACACATCACATACATAAGGCCTCTCTTTTGTATGAGTACGTAAATGCTGTTTGAGATTACCTCTGAGCGAAAACGCTTTACTACAGAAATAACATACATAAGGTTTCTCTTTTGCATGAGTACGTAAATGCCGATTGAGATGATTTCTGTCCGAAAACGATTTGCTGCAGACATTGCATACATAAGGTTTTTCTTTTGTATGAATACGTAAATGTCTCTTAAAATTATTGCTGAATGCAAACTTTTTGCCACATACATGACAGACATAAGGTTTTTCTTTTGTATGAATACGTAAATGTCTCTTAAAATTATTGCTGAATGCACCGCATACATGACAGACATAAGGTTTTTCTTTTGTATGAATTCTTAGATGTGTTTTCAAATAGCATCTGTTAGAAAATGCTTTTCCACAGACATCACAATCACAAGGTTTTTCATCGGTATGAATGCGCAAATGCATTTGTAGATGACCATTTTGTGTGAAAGATTTACCACATATTTCACAAGCATGAGGTTTATCACTTGTATGGATAAGAAAATGCTGTTTTAATATACCTTTTTGATTAAATGTTTTACCACAAGTCTCGCATGAATACGGTTTCTCATGTGTATGGATAATTAAATGTCTTCTTAAATTGCTTTTTGTACTGGTTTTTTCACCACATATTTTACATTCATGTATTTCTTTCGTTTGAACCACTAAATGCAATTGTTTTTCTTCCATATCAAATTCTGAACGTTTAAATATATGTTGCGTGAATAATGTGCAGATGAGTGTATATTTAATTAATTTTCTGACTTAAAATTCCTTTAAACTTAACGATTTTCCTTAAAATGTGGAGCTAAAATTGCTACTCCTTTATTCGTTTTTAACATTTCAATAAGGAATGCCACTCTTAAAATTTAACAAAGCCTTGAATAAAAAGTTTTATTTGTTTGAATCCAAAAGCAAAGAAACGCTATTAAGTAAGTAAAAGTATGTCTCTTTTTCGAATATATTTAAATTAAAGCTTAAATTGATTTGTAGAAAATCTTCACTCGGCATTCATAAAAATTAGAATTGTTAAAATAATAAAATTCAACATAATTAAGGGTTTATTTTTATTAAAATTGCTTTACCTGAAATATAATGAACCTTTTCCAAATCTTAAAATTTCGACTGCTGTTCATTTTCACTTCTCTACAAAAGATAATATATGATATCATGTCCTGAAAACCTTCAGAAAGAAATTTTATAAACAAAATATTGTCATTGCCATTAGTAATTCTCATATTAGTATTAAGCAGTCAGCGAAGAATAAATGGATTGAACAAAAAAATTTATGCACACTGCATAGTGCCTTTAGGTATAATTTTTGGTAATGAAACTGTGAAACTAGTTGTTCAATCCACAGATTCATTATGTATCAACATTTCATACTATTCATTGATTTTTCAAAACTTATCGATTTGAGAAATCACAAATTAAATGCCTATTCTCTTCGCACTTGCATAGCCGTTTGTCATTCGCATTAATAATTATGTTGTTCAAGTTTAGAGTTATTAAGGGAGGGAAAACATTTTTTTTTACTTTGATTACGTGGTGTCCTTAGGCAGAATTGTTTGGTGAAGAATCTGTCGAACAATTTGTTCAATCTCCAACATCATTATATATCAATAATTCATACTATCTTCCGCTCTTTCATATATAATTAATTTAGGGTATATAAGAAACTAAAATTAGCATGTTTATTAATGTGGAACATAAAAAACAACGAATTTTTTTATTTTTAATTTGGAATAGCACAAAAAATTTGCCTTTTGGTGCAGATAAAATATATTATAAATATGAGCAACATCAGAAAACATCTTGAACTGCTGAAATTTAACTGCCGTTAAAATTTCTTTAAATTGAAATTTTTGCAACATTTTAAAGTTTTTTTACGAAATAATAGATTTTTTACATTTATTTTGTAATAGCATGGAAAAGATGTATATTGGTATAGATAAAATAAATAAAAATTATAATAAAATATTAGATTATATCTTATGGTGCCACAAGGCCGTTAAATGCTCATAAAAGCACACGTTTTGCAACTTTTTAAATATTTTTGAGTGCTTTGATAAGGGAATAAAAAGCTTTTATTAAACTTTGTAATATGAATAGATATGTGAAATTTAAGTCATCAGTCAGGATTTAATCTATGAATTATTTGATATCCTTTGCTCAAAGTGGCATTAACTGTTTCATGTCGGTTTTTAAATCATCGTAACACTGGTGAGGTGCTTCAAAATGTGAATTTTCTGGAAGAAAAACTAATAAATATTCTTTATTTCAATTTTATAAATCAAAGAAAATTTCTCTTAATATTGTTAATAAAGCCGATTATTTCTAAAACTGTTAGGTTATGCATTTTTTCAGTAGCTCATTTAATAGCATATTCAACCTAAAATATAAATTTATGCTTCTGAACGATTTTATTTATTTATTATGTTTATATATATTATTATTTATCTTAACAAATTACTGGATCCCGATTGAAATTGCCAAGTTCTGCATTAGCTTCCTAATGGAAAATTATCTCTTTGAAAGAGTATTTTTGATATTGGCGTCTGTTTAAAAGAATGGTTAGGAAATGAATTTGTCAGTAAATATTTGTATTTGTTATCAGTGTTTGCAGAGAAGCACAATAAATGATTTCATTTGAAATTAAAAGTTTCTCCGTTATTTACTGATATTTTTTAATCTTCACATTTCAGATACACAGACAAGCCGACAGACAAACACAATATATATATATATATATATATATATATACAAGTTATATATATATATATATATATATATATATATATATATATATAACTTGACACTTTTTCTATCTTATTTTTTCAGATTACGGAAGAGTAATGGGAGAAATTAATGATTAGAAATTTATTATAAATATCCTCTATAAATCAAAATTTAATTAGATTTTTCTTTACTCTGTTCTGTGTTTAATTCTTTTTTTATCTGTTTTGGTTTTCCTAACTTATACATAATATTCAAAAAACCCATTATAGTATACTTTAAATTTTAGAATTTGCATGTTAATTATTCTGTCATATTTATTGAGTCATGTTCTTATTCTGTATCCATTTATTGCTGAAGTATCCAATGTTTAAAATATTATAGCCACTTTTTAATACATTCCCTGATCAAATAGAAGAAATTTCAAAAGTGACTTTATTAATGTATATTATTTTTCAAGAGGTATCTATTTTACTACATCCATAATTGTCATAAAATTATGAAATTGTTTTGTGCGCTTCTCAAGAGCATTGAGGTTTGATTTATTTGCTTTAAGTTCTCTACTTCTAATGTGTTTGTGTAGAAATAATGCATTCTTTGCAATTTTGTATTGTACTATAAATGAATCACCCATGAAATGGTACTCTTGGAGCATCGACAGAATGAACAATAAAGTTATTGTTTCGTTGAATAAACATTCAATATTCTGATGATGATTAGGTGTGTGCCGAAATTGGTGTTACACCATGAAATGCTTATAATTATAATTTAAAAAAATAGAATTTAAATAGCTATCAAAAGATTCGCTATTCAAGCCTAACTTTCCCATACACATGTACAAGATGCAAAAGAAGCTAAAGACAGCGCCAAAAAACATTGAAATAAAATTAAAGCATAGATAGAAAGATAATTAATAAATGTAAAAATAAAATATAAATAAATAAAATACATATAAATAAATGTAAACAAACATGAAAAATAAAGAATATGCATTGGGTCAGCTTAAGTTAAAGCCCATTAACCAGACCAAAAAGCTAGAGAAAGAGTTATTTTTGTAATTTTATCATACAGAATATTTTCCACTTTTAGCAGTGCTTGAATTTCTCTGTGCATACTTTGAAGAAAGGCAATAGTAAAATCCTTTTAAAGTTTGAAACTGGTAAAAAAACATTTACACTTGGAGTACTAAGAATTGCTTTATCACAAGGTATAACCGAGAAAAAATACTTTTTCTTTTGCCAGAAAAAGAAAAAAAATCGGAGTGCAAAGATTAGTCCAGATTGGAGATACTAGGATAAATTATTTCGTTTGGAAAATTATGATTTCTTCGTCATACAGGAAATACAAGATAGCTTGAGCTTCTAAACACAATTCATTATTTGACAAGGTTGGGGAGATACGTTGTTGATGTTTAATAAATTTTCTTAGATGATGAATATGGCAATGGAATATCTAGTGGGAAATGTCATCTTAATCATAACTACATTTACACTTAAATTTTCTCAAGTTGAATCTTTTAAGATAATGCGGGGATAAGTTTATGGCTTGTGGTTAATTGGGGTAAATATTTATTGTCAATATATGGATTTCTTTTTATTTGAGTAAATGTATTGAAAGTAAAGCGGCCTGTTTCATTATTTTCCCATCTTTATTGACATTCATCGATAAGAATTTTATGAAGACGATTTTTGATTGATTTGTCAGATTCTCCAAGATGATAGTCTTTTGTAGATTTAATAGAAGCATTTTTAGCAGCCATATCAGCCAGTTCATTGCCTTTGATACCATTGTGGGCTTTAACACAATGTAATGATATATTACCATCTACCAGACTTTCAACGTCTTCTATTGAATTATTCTTTGGATAAAATTTTTGTAGAGCGTTTAATACACTTAAGCTGTCTGTCAATAGATGATTTTGCAAATACGGTTTTTTATGATTTTTCCTACTTAAAGTTTGAAATATTGCAAACAGTTCTGCTCTGAACAGTGATTTTCAAGCCATAGTGAAACTCTTCAATTTTATCTTCTCCCTCAAAAACACAAAAAGCCGAATATTTTCATAAAGAGGCGTCGAATCTCTATCATCCGCTGGGAAGTGAAATTCAAATAAAGCATATGTCGCTTCCTTGGAAATTCGGCTATAGATACATTTTCTTTTTTAATTGCACTGAGTTGGAAAGATCTCTTGTCCGGAAACTTAGCCACATCAAAATGAATTCCAAATGGTTCACTCGATGTTACATTTTCACATATTCTGGACTAATAATTTCTTTTTGCCCAATTTAAACTTATTCTATACTTTGCCTCTGCTTCTTTAACTAGCATTCGAAGATACTTCTTATCTCTTATATCTTTGGAATCTATATTTGAAATATATTTTATATCTTGAATTTTCTCTTTGCTCTTCTTAAGAAATTCAAGTAATAATCTCACTTATGAGAACATCTAGTTTTATAGACTACAAATTATGCTTTTTCTTTAGGTATTTATTTAACTTATTCGATGTACTGTTTCTACAAGCAGATACAATAATTTTTGTTCTCAACATAAGAATCGAGGTTTTCATGTTCTATATTTTCCGTCTTTTGGAAATCTTTAATAAGATGATGTCGAAAGTTTTGCAAATTTAAATTTTCTATATATAATCTATCCCTTTTAAATCTTTTTGGTCTTTCAGTATAAAGGGAAAAACTTATAATATTATGGTCGCTGCATTTTGGTTCTGAATCAATTTTCCATTTAAAAATGTTTCTGGTAATATCGGATAACTGATGGTAATATTTATTCATGATATTCTTTGGGAACCATCAAACGTTGGAGGAGAATTTTCATCGTTTAAAATAACAAGTCCTTTCGGAAGGAGAAATTCATGTAATAAAGGACCCCTATGATCTTCAAAATCCCCGCCCCATACAGCTCTGTTTGCATTAAAATCTCATGTGATCAATACCCTATCATGAGAATGCTGTAAACAATTTTCCAATTCAGTTAAAGTGATTTCAATATCTTCAGAAGGAGGACAGTAAACAGAGATGATCATTAAAGTTTATTTACGAAAAGGAATGGTTATTGCAATGATATTATTTTAAAATAAAACCTTCATTGCTTGAAGATGTTTATTGTAGATTATGATACCTGATTTGAGATTGTCTCGGTCAGAGAAAAAGCTTTAAAATTTGAGGAGAAACCAATTGGTCTATTATTCTTTTGATAAATATTTTGAATGCATGCAATACTAATTTTTTGATCTTCTGCTATTTTATTACATTTTTTAGTGGCAGCAATTGCATGATGTAAGTTCCATTGCACAATCTTCAGTTCAGAAAAAGCGAATCTCACATATTGGATTCTTTTAGCTAAGTACTCAATTCTTTTTATCTAAAGTTGAGCATTTATTTTCACTTGCATTATGTCTGACTTCTCTACTATAAACAAATTTACTATTAGCTTCAACACAATGTCCCACTTGCCCATATTTTGTACAGGTCTCCATATTGGAACAACTGATATTTATATGTCCAAATCTGTTACATTTATAACATTTGGTAGGTCCTAAAATTCTCTAAGAGATAGTTGAGACCATTCTAAATATATATATATTTTTTCTTTTTCTTCAAAAGCTTGAATGTTAGAGGCTCTGATTTTTACAACCCAATAACATTTGTTATTATTTTTGCTATTTAATTTGAAGAGCACAGAAATGTTCTTCTTTTTATATTTCATTTTGCTTGCATAATTTTTTAAGGACTGTTATTTTGAAATTTCATTATCTCCATCTAAAAAAATGCAGCGTGGTTTTTTCATAATAAATTTCTTAATATCTATTTTTTCTTAAAGTGGAGGATTTGCTTGAATTTCCAGAAGTATTTTTTCTAAACTATTTGCTGAATCACATCCAAGTACTCCACATTGCATACATACGGTTTTTCTTTTGTATGAGTACGTAAATGTCTCTTAAAATTATCGTTGGCTGCAAACTTTTTGCCACATACATGACAGACATAAGGTTTTTCTTTTGTATGAATTCTTAGATGTGTTTTCAAAATGCTTCTGTTAGAAAATGCTTTTCCCCAGACATCACAGTCATAAGGTTTTTCATCGGTGTGATTGCGCAAATGCATTTCTAAATTACAATTGTGTGTGAAAGATTTACCACATAATTCACAAGCATAAGATTTTTCTCTTGTATGGATGAGCAAATGCGTTTTTAATGTACTTTTGATATTAAATGCTTTACCACAAGTCACGCATGAATACGATTTCTCATGTGTATGAATAATTAAATGTTTGCTTAAATTGCTTTTAGTACTGCATTTTTTACCATATATTTTACATTCATGAGCTTTTTGTTTCGACTGAACTACTGAATCTCCCAATTTTCCTTCCATATCAAATTCGTAATTTTTAAATATGTGATGAGCAAGATGAGTGTATAGAAAATAAATTTTCTAGCTAAAAATTTATTTAAACTGTTTTCATTAATATTAGGAGCTAAAATTTCTACTGCTTTATTCTTTTTACACATTTCAGGAACCATTGCCACACATAGAATTAATCGGTTTTGGTTTTCAGTCATCCAAATTTAACATTACATTGAATAAAAACTTTTATATGTTCCATTCTAAAAGCAATAAGCTATATAAAGCAGTTGAAAATATGATGAATATATTTAAATTTTAGTTTACATTAATTTGCGAACAATCTTCCCTCAACGCTCATAAAATTTAGAATGGTTAAGTTAATAAAAGTTCATACGGCTTAGTATTTTTTCTTACGAAAATTCCTTTAACTGAAATTCAATGAACCTTTTCGAAATCGTAAAAAATCTGCTGCCTTTCACCTCCACTTCTCAACAAAATAAAATGTATGATAATCTTCCAAAAACAAATTTAAAAAAAATTATACCTAAAATGAGAAAGACATTTTATAAACAAAATATTGTCATTGCCATTCGTAATTCTGATTTTAGAAATTAGCAGCAGCAAAGAATAAATGGATCGAAAAAATTGTTTATGTAGATTGCATAGTGTCCTTAGGTATAAGTTTTGGTAATGAATCTGTCAAATTAGTTTTTTAATCCACAGCATCATGATGTATCAGCATTTTATACTATTCTTCGATATTTCAAAACATATCGATTTCAGAAATTTTAGAAATCACAATTAGAATGCCTATGTTGTTAAATGTTAAATCCATTAGCATGTAGATTAGGGTGGAACGAAGAAAAATGAATTTTTGATTTTTAACTTGGAATAGTGCGAAAAAGTCACATTTTCCTGTAGATAAAATAAAAAATATGAGAAATATTAGAGTGCGCCTTGAAGCGTCGCAAGAGAGTTAAAATTTTCTTAAATTGAAATGTTTGCAACATTTCGAATTTTTTTGCTAAATAATAGACTTTTCAATCTCAAATAATAAAAGCTAATCATGCTAAATACAGAAATTTACAGAATACAATAATCTTATATTCCAATACGATCTGCAAAGGAAGCTACAGATGGCAATTTAATACGCATTTCAGTGCTTTTCTCCATGTTCAATTTCAAATAGTCTGCTTATTTCACCTCTTTTTGTCTATTTGACGGATCTGTTTCGTCTGTCTCTTCTTGTGTGTGCTCTCTTAAAAAACACTGTTGTTCTTTGGCATTGTTAATATCATTTGTGGTATATTAGTAATTTTTTTTTCCTTTCTTGATTGAACTTAACTGCTCTAAGTAACTGTTACTTTGTTTTCTTTCTCTCTTCCGCAAACAGCTTGTAGTAGCTACGTCAATGTTACCTATATAACCAGTTTCCTATTAGAGCGTAGATAATGAAAAACTCTTATTCCGTAACTGGCAGTTTCTTTTCTTTTATGCTAGTGCAAGTATGAAAATTTGCATATTAATGATCAGCAATATGAAATAAACGTTTATATTCATCACTGAATTTTTTTTATCAAATTAATTTGAAACTTTTCTACTTTTAGACCTTAGTAAATTTCTATATGTAGCATGAAAAACTTTTATCATTTGTAAATTTACTTTTCAAGAAATATTGGGAATAGAAATTCTTGACTGTACCTGTTCTATATTGCGAAATTAAATGTCACATATCTATTCATATTATAAAGCTTATTTAAAGCATTTTATTTCCTAATCAAACCTCTCAGAATATATTTTAAAATATTCAAAAAATGTGTTTTTACGAACATTTAAAAGCACTCTAAGATGTATTCTAATATAGTGCATATTTATAATTTATTTTATCTGCCCTAAAAGGCAACACTTCCGAACTATTCCAAATTAAATATAAAAAAATTTCGTTTCCTTTATTCCACCATAATATCCATTCTAATTGTGATTTATGGCGGATTTTAAAGCTTTCAGAGATAGGTATAGGGTTGCAGGTGAAATCTTTTTAATAAAATCAATACTTACGTTTCAAGGCATTTAATTCAATGCATATCAAATAAAAAGTTGGAAAAATTTGTACAAAGTTCAGATTTTTTATATAATTTAATAGAATATACTAAGATGTCTAAAATTTTAAAAATAACAATTAGTAATTAACTTAATTTAAGTTTGTCAGGGAAATAAACATTTGAATATCAGTAAATTAATCAATTTTAGAATACTTTAATATTTGTCTGGATTGTGATCTCTTAATTATTGATATTATTTGCTGAAAGGGGTTTTGAAAGTGGTATTCCAATCATCAGGTGAGGTGCATAGCAGAAAAAATAATGAATTTTCTTTATTTCAGTTTTATAAATGGAAGAATATTTCACTTCATATTATTAATAGAACCAATAATATCTAAATATTTTAGGTAAGGTATTTTTCCAGCAGCTCGTTTAAGGGCATATTAAACGTAAAATATGAAATTTTTCTTCATATGAACGGTTTTATTTATTTATTATGTTTATATATATTCTTATTTATTGATGGATCTCGATCAAAATTGACATGTTCTGTGTAAGCTTCCGAATGATAAATTATCTCTCTGAAAGAGTAGTTTTCATATAAACGCCTCTGGAAATGAATGGTTAGGAAATTAATTAGTCAGTCAAAGTTTGTATCTGTTATTAGTGGTTGCACAGAATCACAATAAATAATATCATATGCAAACAAAGGTTTCACTGATATTTACTGATATTGCTTTACCTTAGTGTTAAAGTTACACAGACACACTCACTCACACATACATACATATAACATACTGTTTCATTTATCCCTTCTATTTTCATATAAATTTTATAAATATTTTACTTGACACTTTTGTTGTCTTACTTTTTTTGCAGATTTCGGAATAGTAATGAGATAAATTATTATAAAATAATTAGAAATATTCTCTCTGAGTGAAAAGTAATTTTTAATTGTTTTAAATTGTGTTTTCGTTTTTATAAACAGAATGCGTTGTTTACCTTAAAAATAAGATGTTTAAAATTAATTTAAAGCAATATGCATAGTCTTTGTTTTCCTAATTTATACGCAATATTCAAAGAAATACATTATGGTATACTTCTTTAAATTTTAGAATATTTTAATTTTAGAATAATAAATAAAATTACATATTTTTTGGGTCATGATCTTATTCTCTATTTATTGATTGCTCGAGTATCAAAGATTGAATCTACAAGTCTTTTTTAAAACATTTCATTAACAAATAGAACAAATTTCTTGAGAGACTTTATTATTAATTATTAATGTATAATATTTTTCAGGAAGTTCATATCTTTACTAATTACAAGATTATCATAAAAATATGAAATTGTTTTGCGCAACTCTTAGCAGCATTAAGGTTTAAATTATTGAATTTACGTTATGTACTTTTCTAATGTGTTTGTGCAGAAATAATGTTTTCTTTGCAATTTTGTATTGCACTGTACCTGAATTGTCCATGAAACTGTATTCTTGGAGTATCGATAAATAGCACTTCAAAGTTATTGTATCGTTGAACATACATTCAATGTACACGTTTCCTGAAGTAATTAGTTTTTGTGATAAACAATCAATAAACATCTAATGATAGAATAATACAATAACATTCATGGCGCATTTTCACTGCTGTCGTGTAATAGATATATTACGGGACCACCATTCCAAATGAGTTGACCATGTGATCATAATTTTAAAAAGCAGAAAGCAGTATTTTAAACAGGAACATAAATTTATCCTACATTTTATACCAAACCTTTTTTTTTCAAAAATTCCAATGTATTTAAAAGTCTAAGAATTTTGAATTAATATTGTATTTCCTTTAAACCTGATAAGTTCATAATATGAAATTTTATTCTTTACTTTCCTAACAATATGTCTAAACATTGCATCATTTGCATAATTATAATAAAGTGATTATGTTTATATTTTCAGGCAGCAATGACTAATTAAGAAAGATTTGATAATTTTCAATTCTGATTCAGATAAATATGGTATAAACAGAGTATGATTCTGGCCAATGTAGATACAACTACCACGGTACCCACATTACATATTCTTCATCAGTTCAGAAATGATGGAATTCGATTGGATTTTTTAAAATCCTGAATTAAATCGTGATATATTTTAAAAATAAAAATCATACTAAGTTAAAGATGAAAACGTGACAGGATTCTTTTTTTACTTCCCTTAATAGAATAATTTGATTAGATAAAATATTATAACTCTTTTTTATATTCTTATACTCAGTATTTTCTAGAATACATTTTCAAAAGTATATAGTTTTTATGTCACATCATAAATATCATCCATAACAGAATTACGATATAGAAATTGAAAATAAGCTGACGTTAGTAAACATTAAATGTTGAAAACTTAAAGTACTATATTAATTTTTAATTTGAATTATACGGTATAGTGTTTCTGAGATTGAAAATCACAAGTCTTTTTCTTTTAATATTTCTTTTTATTTAGAATTTGCTATTACGAATACATATGAAATAATTCATATGCGAGTAGCCAAAGACAACTTTTCAGCATTTTGAGTAGTCATTAAAAAACCATGTCAGAAAGTTTTTTTTTACTACCGCATCTTGGCAAAACTGGCCTTATTTTATTTTTTATCCTTTGCCAGAAAATTTGAATCCCGATATTGTAAATTACTAATAACTGTCTTGCGTAAAGTTTAATTGAAACATAATAACTCATGATTAATAAAACTCTTAAAGTATAAATGTCAAAACATTATATTTAAAAGGAAAAATTGATTAAAATATGTATTAAGAATGTATATTTAAATACAATAGTAAAACCTGAGAAAATTGTGGAATTTCCTAGAAGTTATTTTGCTGAATACCGAGTTTATATCACTACCAATTGCGTTTTTCTCAGAATGATTTAAAATATTTCGGACTTGGGTGTCATTTGGAAAACCTACTGTGACAAAGATTGCTCCAGACATTGAACAATGACTCCCCGTTGTTTTCTTTCTCCATGAGAAATACCGCATTTAGGAAGACGATGTATTTTTTGAAATTTGGAGAACGTGAATATTTTATTACAGATTTTGTTTATAATATTTGTTAAAGTAAACTAATTTTCTAAAATCTCAAAATTGAAACCCACTTGAATTTATTGAAATGCTGCAATTAGAGTGAACATGAAAAAATATAGAGATTTTTCTTGCCGAAATCATTTAATAGTATAATTGTCATCCAAAGAAAATTAATCCACATAACAACATTAATATTAATAACAATCTACATAACAAAATTACTATTAATAAAAATCCACATAACCAAATTAATGTTGCCAAAGGCATTCTAATGTAAATTCTATAATACTAGAGATAAAACTGGAAGGTGCAATAAAATAATTCAATTTAAACGGTGAATTAAGCACTGGGGAACATTAAGCCTCAAAAATTAAAATTTATTTTTTGTTGAAAAGGAACATATTCTCTTTCGCATCTTTCAATATGAAAGACTAAGTGAATAAATTTTTGAAAGAAGCATCGAAGTGTTGGATTCTATATTAAAAAAAATATAGCAATAGATAACAAGGAGTTCCAATCAGAAACTGAAAATATTGGTTTAAAGGAGTTCCTGGACAATTTCTATAAATGAGGCGATGATTTGAAAAAGATTACTGCGATTATAGAATGAGAAAGATGAAATTTCTTATAGATAAAATTTGCTGAAATATCTCACATTAACAAAATATGAATTAAAGAAATATTTACATTTAATGTAAATATTATGATAATATGCAGTGATATTAAAATTTTATAATTAATATTAAAAAGGTTGTATTAAAATAAACTTGAATAGTCAGAGTAATTAAATCGCTATGGATAAAGAAGTCTTTCTTGAAATCATGGAAATAATAGGCAATTCTGGAAAAGTTGAGCATCATATGCGCTCTGTCTATTACTACTCTGCATGTTACAAAAGATATAGTACGTGCAGTAAAAATTAAGTAAAATCATCATGATAGAAAAATATAGTTAACAGTGTCCGATCAACTACGATTAATAAGTTATACTATGGCAAAACTGTGTCCATTAAGATATTGCGCAACTTATTAATGGTTTTAAAAATTAATTAAAGACAACATTTAACAATAAGAATATGACAAATATCTATGTTAATCGATATGTCTAAATTACACAACTACTGATAAAATGAAAAGGCATTACATTTCTCTTTTAGACAATCGACTCTCTTTAGGGATTTAATGCGCCACATTAGAAACTCTTTATTGTCTTTATTTCAGAATGACCGTATTCTTCTCGTGATTACATTCTAATATATTATCACATTTGTCCACAATTTCAAGCTTTCTTTTCTCTTTTCCACTATTACATGATGTACTCTGGAGGTTCATTTAAAAAAATTTATCCAATACAATGACGATTAGTACAAAGATGTACATTCAGCATTAATAAATGTACAAGCATTTTGGCTGATAATGAATTAAGATAATAAATAACGTCCGTTTTTTAAAATAAACATTTCTTTCTTTTATATGTCATTGTGCAAATTGAGTGGGTTATATTGTGGTATCGCGCCAATTTGGATGTATAATTCCGCCAAGGATCGAACTCGCGACCTTCCAGTTTGCATCCACTTAACATGTCTTCTACACAAATGTGATCACCAATGTATAGTGGCTGTTACTGGCTTATTAAGATACCACCACACAAAAATCTGTTTTTCTTTGAAAAATCGAATGAGGCAACTATTTTCATCAGAATAAAAAATAATAACTGCTTGAATTCAAGTTCTTCCTTAAATACGAAAACGTAATTGTCAGTTATCAGATGCGAAAGAGATATTTTCAAAAGAAAAGTGGCTTTGTGAAAAAAATTAACTCAAAATCAATTAATTAAGGCCTTCTGTGCATCATATTATTTATCTACACGGTATTGTATACAATTACATTGAATTTTTATCTTAAATTGATTCCAAGTATATTGATATCTGGAGAAGACTCAATTATCATTTTAATAAAATGTTTTTTCTTGAAAAGAGAATATATTAATTATTTTCTCTTAAATATCCTTTTTAAAAAGTTTAGTGCTACTAAGCTAATGATTCAAATTTTACATATAAAGAAACTGCTGTTTCAGTCTTCATATAAATTTGCAGTATCATGGTAAACGAATTATTTACTACCACCCTTTTCAGAAAAAAATATAAAAATTAATAAATTCATTTAAATATAGCTTAATTTTTGAATCATAATTAATCTATGAAATTTTGTAATTCGATGGAAGAAAGAATTCAAAATATGTCCATTAATTATGGACAAATGTTATTTCATCATTAATTACTATTAATCTAAATCAGTTATTAAGCATTCCATCTTATTAAGACTTTCCTATTATATTAACATGAAATTAGGTTTTAAAATTACGGTTTTCATAAAAAGCTGCATACAGAAATCTCAAGCATTTTCTTCTGTACAAGTGTTCAAATCTCTCTATAAGTACTTCTCCACATATAAGCTTTGCAAGAGATTTCGCAACTGAATGGTATTTCTTTTTCGGATTGTGCAAATGTGTTTTCAAATAATTTCTGTTGGAAAACCCTTTGCCACCGACAGCACAAATATAAAAAATTTCATCTTTATGAATTAGCAAATGTCTTACTAAATTATAGTTTCGACTGAATGTTTTATCACATAATTCTAAGACTTAAGGTTTTTCGTTTCTATGAATAAGCAAATTAATTGAGAAGTATATCTTCTAGAAAACACATTATCACAAATCTCACAGCCATAAGGATTTCTTCTGTATGTGTACGTAAGTGTCTTGTTAAATCGTTCTTATTATAAACGAGTTACCACAATCTTTAAAAGCATAAAGATTTTTTTTTTGTTTGGACCGACAAATGTTATTTCATATTACTTTTTCTTTTGAATGCTTTGCAACAAATATTGCATAAATTCGGTTTCAGTTATGTATGAGTAATGAAATGTTGGCTTATATTGCATTTCGTACTGCATTTTTTCCATCACATTTTACCTTCATATTCTTTTCCTCTTGTTTGGAGAGGTGAAGTGTTTAATTTTCCTTAAATATCAAATTCTTAGCTTATAAATATATGAATACTGAAAAGATGAAGGCTTGGTAAATTATTTTTTTCATTCAAAATTTTCTCAAAAATGACGTTTTTTATTCGAATGAGAAACAAAAACATGGAATATTTTACACATTGTCAGTTATTTATGGAAGAAATAACACACTTGGAATGTATCTTTTGGAATACGATTTTCGCCATTACAATGTAGTGTCGGCTTGAAACAAAAGACTCATTTTTCTATCTCCAAGAATAATGAGCCTTGTTAAAATTAAGCATCTTTCAAGACTGCAACGAAAAACTTAAATTATTAAATTTCTTCCTAAACCATTTCATGTTACTTTCTTAGAGAATAAGCTATTTTTTGCGAAATAAAGGAAGTGTTATCTGGAATAATTTGAAGCTGCGTAAAAATTAGTCCCAACCGTCTGTTGAAGCTAACATTTCACTGTGGTACGTTTTAAAAGATGGCATAATCTTAAAAATAATAATAATAATTTTTTTCTGTTATCAAATTTTACACCGGCATTCATATTTCTGATGTGAAAGTAGACAAACATAGATGGTGGCAAAATTTTGTATCGTATGCTAATTAAATTAAGTTCTTGAGATATACTTCTCAGTGAAGAATCCATTAAACTAGTTGTTCAAATCACAGCTTCACTGTATATCAATCATTATTCTATCATTTGCGTTTTTGTAGCTAATCTTTTCAAAAACCCACAATTAGGATATACATTTCAATTGTGTGTAAAGAGACAATTTTCATAACAGTAAGATACAGACATAATATTCTTGTTGAAAAATTGTTTAATAATTTATAAAAACTTATTTTATTTTCTTTGACTCAATGTATCTCCTTAAATAATAATTGCCGTTATTTTATTTTTTAATCTAAACGACTAATGAACCTTTGAATATTAATACATTCGACGATATTTTTTAAGGAAATTCTACTGTAAACGAATCGTTTCAAATTGAACGGAATGACTTTCATTCAGAAATATAAAAAGACCGATTTTGTATCACTTCTTTACTGCTTAGTTGACATAAAGGTAAAAAAAAAAAAACCTAATTTCTTTTGAGAAAAATACGAAAATATATAGATTTAACTTTATTTTCCGTATTTTCTTAATATAATCAATTTTATTAAGTTTTAAATTTAATAGTGAAATTTCAGTCTTCAAATATAAATTCTAATAAATTCTTAATTAAGACAAGTGCTACAAACTAATATTAATAGTGATAACAAAAACGGTATTTATTGACCACAGAGGCTAATATTGCTCAGTTTTTTTAAAATTATATATACCACTAATAAATGTTTTATTAATGTCCTTTCTTTCATTAATTTTTGAAGTGAGTTTCAAGAATTGAAATGAGTTCCCGTTCTTTGAGTTTCCCATTTTCAAACTTAAATCGCATGCAAAAGCTATGTAATTAAACAGAACAGAATTCGCGAGTATTTAGAAAAATTACCAAATTTATGATAACTGTTCTTTCTAAATCGAAATAAATTTTTAACTATACTAAATTATTATATTGTATGAAAATAAAAATATTTATCCGGCTTAAAAATAACTTGTGTGATTGTAAGCATATATATGTTACTGTGAGAGACCGAAATTGGAGAATGTCGACATTCGCTGGTGAATGTCAACACATACCAAAAACGTTGGTGAAAGACCGTACAATTAATTACATTTCTTGCACTTTCGGGCCATCGCCGGTATATGTCGACAATCACAGACAAGCTTTGGTGGAATTTGAAAAGATGATTAAAGAGCTCGAAAAGGAGATAACAGAAGGCAACGTCAACAAAGAGGTGCGGCCTAGAGCACGTTGTGTTTTGCTGGAACACAAGGTCAACAGAGAAATATTGAGATAAGAAAATGCAAATCTGCATTTCTCCTCTCCGGATACGGAGAGATGAAACGCATATTCAAGATTCACCATTAGTGCATTGTGGATGTCGACATTTGCCGGTGTAAGTGAGAAATGAGGATATCTAGCAAATATTTCGGACATACACCAAGCGACTACGTGAATGTTGACATTCACCAGCGAATGTCGACATTCTCCAGATTTCGGACTTTCACGGTAACATATATAATACCATATGCATACAATTTTATAATACTAAATTCTTGTTCGAAGTAATGAGTTAAAAAATTAAAACATTCACTTATGGTTTCAATTTCCTTTTAGCTATTTACATGACTGCTGAAATAAATCGTTTTGATTATTTTGAAATAAAACCTATTTTTTACACTAGTTTTTTGATAAACATATATTGTATTAAATGTCGCTTGAATGGTAAATAAAAATTAAATGAAGTTCTACAAATTGATTTTTATTTTATAGAGTACAAAGAAAAAAGAAATTATTTTCTTCATCAAAACTTTCAAGCTCGAGATTTTAACGACCTTGTAAATTTAAATTTCCCCGAGTACAAAAAACACATTGATTGTACTACGGCGGAAGATTTCCGAGCTGAAACTTATAAATTTCCGCACAGCACAAAATTCTCTTTGCTACAGTTCTTTATACTTCAGTCAGCGTTTCCAACTTGTTTCTATCACTCATTCGAATGAGAAAAAAGTCAATTCAGGAAGGACGAAAAAGCGACAGATGAAACATAGGCTGCTATCTTGATATTGAAATTTTAACCTGCATCAGATTTGAAAAAAAAAAAAAAAAAACATTGGTTGACGAGAAAAGATAGAATAAATACATACAAGGCAATTATCAACTGAACTACTATTTCTTTAATTAGAATGTTATTTCTAAATATTAATTTATATAATGATTACATTTAAGTAACTATAAAATATGTTAAAAATTTCTAGCAAGTATGCGTGAAACATTAACGAAAATATAATAGAAATTAATATATATTAAGTTTTAGAATAAGAGTATGGAGAGTTATCAAGCAATATCTATTCATGTATTTGGTTTTTTTCGAAACAAGAGAATTTGAAAAGACATACTATTTAAATAAATTAATCATCTTGCCCTAACTATAATGAAACGTAAGAGCTTTCAAATAAAACACTTACATTAAATAATTAAACGTATTATTTATAAGTAGAATATGTTTAATATAAGAAAAAATTGCTTACATTTAGAGCCATCAGTACCATCTGAGGTAAATGCTGTTTTACTTTAAATCATTTTGAACATACAATTTTCTCTCAACGACTGGGGCTTCTTTGCCAGTTTTATGATGAAAAAACAAGAGGGGTTTCGAGTGGAGTAAAAAACTCACTGTCGCAGAGATTTGTCCAGAAATTTTACCCAGTTGAACAGAATGATACTGAAGGATCACCTGTCGAATGGAAGAGCATTGCATCTTTATTTCACCATTTAAAATAAATAAAAATGTTCTGCAAAGTAATTTTACTTCTAGAGAAAATCATATCATTGATTAAGATAAAAAATTTATATTCAAACCCTATTACTAACCTCTCTAAGAGGGAACATCTAAATGCAATAGATATTGTTAGTATTATAAATATAAAAATTTTCATAACCATTACGAGCTGTATTTCAAAATGTTACAATTCTATGAAATCTAAATTATTTAATTAAAAAAGAATTTAGCAAGTTCAGCTAAGAGAATTCTGAAAATAAATTATGTGCGATTGATGAAAGGCTTCCTTAATTTATGGAAATCGAAAGAAACGGTTGCACATTTCTTACGTTATAACTATCATACCGAACACAGCCATTGATGTTTCCAACAATAAATAGAACTTAGAGTAACAATTAAGGAAAATCTCTGAGGCAAGTAATATAGTTAATAACATTACTCAATATTACTCCGTTGTATAAAGTTAATTCATAATAACATTCAGCAATAGAAGGTTTTAAAGATATCACTTTTAATACGGTTGCTATTAATATTTAGATACATATCATGAGTGTTGATTAAACGAAAATTCATTGCCTGCCTTTTTTGTTAATAACAGGTGTTTCTTACGTCGAATTATAAACTCTACCCTGACATCACTTCAAAATGCCCATATTCTGATCGATTAGAATCGCATTCAATAATCATTTAACATTTTTGGTGTCTTTATTTTGCTGTGTCATGATTTACACCAGCTACAGAATCCCATTTTGCAAATATGAACTTCCATATGATTTTATTATTTATATTCCAAATTCGAAATTAGAATCTTCTTAAAAATCTTAGAACTTCCACTGTAACTTTGACGTGCAGGTACAGAACCATAGATAGAAGGATAAATTAATACTTACGTTGAGTGCACAGTGTACTCGATTATATAATATCATAAAAGATCCGTTATCTAGCTTTCCACAAGCTATCACAACATACACCCTTACCAATAATCATACTATCCTTTGCGCTTTCACGGCTAATCAATTTAGCAAACATAAAGATATACAATTAGGATTTTCATTCTCATTATGTGTTCTCAGTGTTAATGATAAAAACTGTAAGTGGCGGACATAGAATCCTTGTTGGAAGAATGTTTAATGAGTAATGAATTGTACTTCCTGTTCTTTTAATCAATTTATATTCAACTGAATCTATAAAGGTTAAAATTTATAACAAAGCCTGGATTTTAATTTCAAAATTTTTTTCCATAGTATTTAATATATTTTAAATTTTTCGGCCAATGCTACTTTTTATACAAGTAGAACCATGTTAAAATGTTTTGGGACATTTTAACATGGTTTGTCTTTCAATGTTTACTCAGTAAAATAGAAATTATCATAATTCGGTGTTCTTTAGTTACAGAAAACCTGACCATTTTAATTTAAATTAAGAAATAATGTAATACTTAATTAAATAGAATAAGGATAAATAAAACTTTCAGCTAAACATTTTTCCTACTAGTTTATTTAATATCATGTATCTCTAAAAATTTAATTGTTCGGTCATTTAATTTGTATCAGTTAGTATAATACACATATTTCCCATTCTTATTTTTTTGAAACGTAATTATGTGAAAAGACAGCAAACTTTGGGAAAGAAAGTCAAAATGTGTCATATTTATCGACGTTAACTGTTATGTTACTTTTCTTATTGGTCAACCGTTTTTGAAAAATAGAATTTCTTTCTCTTTTCTTTTTGGTAAATCTTATTACGTATCTCTATAAGGCCGGATTTAAAAACAGCCGCTTGCTGCAAATACACAAGCACAGACTCATACACCGTGAGGGAAAGAGAGGTGTCATTTTACATATTATACATGTACGATATTAAGCTTCAACTAGGTAAATTATAAATAAATCGACTGTAACTAATAAGAAAATTTTGTTATTTACTCATATATTTAAAGGTAATTAGTAAGCAATCATCTAGAATATATGAAGATATTTGTTAGACAGAAGTGCAAATTGCTAGGATTAAATTTGTATGCTTTATTTGAAAATTGCTTTTTTTTAAAAATTATACTACCTTTTCTTTGTAAATAAAGGTCAACAAATGAATCTAAATCACAAATATAGAATTTAAAGTCTTTTTTTATTTCTTTTTTATGCAGTACTAGTTTCCTTTTTTGATGTGTTTGCTCTCCGAGATTATTGATATTTATTAGATGTTAAGTGATTTATATGGCATTGAGTTTTTAATATTTTCTTTTTTATGTGACTGATAAGAATTTATTAAATTTAATTAGTTTGCTTCCAATAAGAAATATGAACATAATTTGCAGATGTTGAAGTGAGAATATTATTGCAGTAGTCATTATATAAACTATGCAATTGAGAATATTAATGGATGGGTTGGAATTTAGTCAGGTTAATTCTATTCCTAGTCACAAATAGTGTATCAAATTTAATTTTAAATCATATTTTTGAAAGAAATTAACACTGTAGAAAAGCTTCACAAAAATAAAGCTTACTATTCTGAATTTATGATTTATTCATTGCCTTCACGTTTTTAAGTTTAAAACCGATCTAACCAACACAACATCATATTCTTTTTTCTGTCTCGTTTCCATTTCTTGGCTCCTAATATTGTAAACGACGCAAATGCGGTATCGTTCGATAGAGGACATCACTTAAAGCCTCAATCAATGACAATCGAAATGTTAGGTTTTTATGTAAAGAAAGAGAGAGCAAGAAAAAGAAAACCTCTCTCGAAAATTCGAGACCATGGTGGCCTGTTGGGGGAGTCTAGGCTTGCTAACCAGAGGTTTGCAAATTTGAGACCCAATTCCGCCGGAGAACAGGCACGTGTAAACTGGTCGGGTGCATTTTAAATCCGTCAGGGCTATACCTCCTTCCGCTGGTGTGGATTGGAAGTTTGAAGACGTAGTTCCAGTTCAGGTGTCGTCCTCATCATCTGATTGAAGTTCAAAGTAACGAGGTCAGTTCCTATATAACCTTAGTGTTGCTTTAAAACGACACGCCAATGTAAAACTAAACTCTCGAAAATTCAAATTTTTACAAATTTTAGAGCCGGTGTCTCACGAACGACTACGGGTAGAAACGTAGAAATCGTATCGTTACGTGAATTTGGGCTTGCGGTATCGAACGATATGAGCAAACGCTATTTAAATGAAATTTAAAAGTTTTGAATCCCGGGTTTCGGTAAAAATGTTATTCGCTTTTATTCATGGAGAAAAGTGTTTAGATGGATCGCACTCGTCTATACATTGCATAGAAAACTGAATATGACACTTCCAATGAACGGAAATGAACGCCATCAAAATCTCGAGACACATAGGAACATTGGTGCATTGATCCGACATTGATTTGATAAATATTAAGCAAAATCCACACTGCTCATGCGCAATTGATCCAAAATTTGTTGGACTCCAGTGGACTCCTGGTTTACTTCTATTTGAAAACCAATGCCTCTTATATATGTAATGTCGGAGATATAACAAAATCAACTGAGCATGCGCAGCTGATTACTCAGTGGGGGATCGTTTATAGTTTCGTAGGATTATTATGGTGAACACCTTATATCTCTAACGTACATACATGAAGAGATATAACGAATACCATCTGCCTTTTCGCAGTAGATGACTCCATGGGTAGATATTCTCAACCCCATAGGATTACAATGGTGAACACCTCATATCTCTAATACCCGGTCAAACTTTTAAAAACACATCTGCTGTCAAAGAAGCATACATAAATATGAACAAATTGCCATTGTGTTGCCTACGCAATGTGAGACTTCAGCTATGTCTTGACTTCACATTTTGAGGCTTAAAAAATGAGTTACATTCACATTTTGAGGCGCAACCTGAAAAGAACATAATATTATATACTCACATGATAAAAGAGATAAAAGGCCAAATTGTTGCAATTGCAATTTGAGGCTTTAACAGTTTTGACCTTCATATTTCGAGCTTCGATTATTTATTGCCTTAAATTATTCGAAGCATTCGGAACAAAAACAGAATCATGCTCTCACCTGATAATACCCTCTAATTTTCAATGAGTAAATTGCGAATTGACTTGAAAGAAAATATTCATTTTTTCATCGCTAAGCATATTAAGCCATGTTATACAAAGATAATTAAATCTCACTCAAGATCGCAATAAAGATTTTAATTTCTTTACAACTGTTTTCATGTTGCTTTTTGAAAAATATATCGGCACAACTTTTTGAATGAAATAAAAAAAAAATTTCTATAGTAAAAGGAGTCTCCTTAAAAACTTGTCACAACCTTTTACAGTAATTAACACTTATTTGTCTTAAGGTAGGAATGGCGAGATGACCTCAGAATTTTTTTTTTTTTTGTATCATAAAAATTTTCGCTGCTATTGGTATTTCTGATGTTCAGGTATAGAAGCATAAAAACAGGAGAAAAATGTTTCTTCTATTGAATACATAAAGTCCTCAAGTAAATGTTTTGATAAAGCATTCTTTAAATTAGTTGTTCCAATCCGATCATCATTATACAACATGGGTTCAAACTATTCGCTTTTGTAACTAATCTATTCAAGAAATTCAGTGAACTTACATTAAGGATCTTTATTCTAAATGCTGGTGGGTTCTCGTTGTCATACTGGTAAGGTCTCGGTTTCGGAGCTGGAAAGTCCGTCCCAAAATAGCCATAATATTGCTTCGAAACGCAACTTTAATACAATAAAACTAAAACTAGCTCATTGTGGGTGCATAAATAATTTTCATAACTCAAAGATATAGGAATAGCATTTCTGTTGAAAAATTGTTTAATCATGTCAAACATTTTATTTCATTTTCTTTGACTCAATATATTTTCTAAAGATTTAAATTTTGCTCTAAGTCTGGATATTTCATTATAAAAATTATTTTATTGTATTTAATAACGTAACATCGATTTTCTACAATTTTAGAATACAAATTGCCATTATTTTATTTGCAAAAGTAAACAACTAATTCATCTTTGAATATCACTACATTCGAAGATTTTTTAAACATTTTTTTTGTAGCCGAATCATTTCCAATTACACCGATTCAAAACCTTTTCACAAAAATAAAAGAACTGATTGTGTGTGAATTCATGCCTTGTTTGTAGATATAAAACCACATTTTGTGAAAAAAATAGGAAAACAGCAGTATTATCTTAAAGTAAACCATTGTATAATTTGTTATTATTAGAGAAAATTGAATTTGAAATCAGAAATGCTTTTAAAGAGAGTAGATAATATTTATCACAGTGAAATGTTCAACCATGCTTCAAATGTGACAATTTTGATTCAATATAATAAAATATATTATAACTCAGTTGTATGAGAGTTTTTGGTCATTTTCAAGAGAACTAAAACTATTCAAAGAAGGTAGTTGAAATTGCTGTTTGATAATTCCGTTATTAGAGCTATGCAAATCGGATATATTTTATTAGTGACAGAAAAATCTTGTGAAGGGAATGTTTGAAAAGAGAGAGAAAAAGATCAACATCAACGACTCTAGACCACATGCTTTTTTCAAAGTGAGGTAAATAAACCACTCCTTTATTTCTATCCGTAATAAATGAAACTAGTGATCTAATAGGAACGATTAATCACGCAAAGTTTAAGGGAATCGTTCTTGACGCAGGATAGGTAATTATTTACTGATTAATGACACATCATGCATAGTATTATTAAAAAGTACGTGCAATTTTGCAATAAATCAGATAAAGCTAGTCAAGATTCCTTATTGAGGTGTATTTTAATCGCCTTTACCATAAATACTAAAAACCTTTTCGATTCCATTTACCTTAATAACGCTCAGAACAGTAAACTAATATTCATAGTGATAACAGAAGATATACTATTTAATTTTACTAGGCAATTAATAGAGCTAATTTTTAAAATTCCAAATATGTCAAATCCTAATCTTTCATTAATTTTCTTATATATTAATCACTAATGAATTGTTAATAATTTAATAACATATTATTTTGTTATTGAATCATTTCAATTTGAATTGACTGAATTTTATCGACAGAAATAAAATGGCTGATATTGCTTAAATTTTTGCCTGCTGATTTGGCATAAAGAAAAAAAAAGTTTTTGAGAAAAATAAGAAAACGAATTAAATAACATTAATTTACAACCGATTAATGATATTTTAAATTTTATAATAAAATTTTAATTTGTAATCAGATATTCATTTAAAAATTGTAAATAATATTTTTATGGTGAAAGTTTCAGTTTTTTCAATGAGTTCTCAAATATGACAAATTTAAATTCAAACTAAAATGGTTTTAACAGAATTTAGTACTTTATTACTAAGGTGTAAAGCAAATTTTGATCACTTTAAAGAGCACTAAAACTATAGAGCGTCGTTGGTTAAATACGCTGCATCGTCATTCTCATTAGTAGTTATGAAATTCAGTAAATGTACTTGAATTGTGACGCAGAAATCTCGGCAGAGGAATTGTTAGAGAGTTTAGTTTAGTAATATTAACGCTCTGTATTAAAGCAACATGAGGGCTATTTTGAGATGGACCTCGTAATTTTGAACCACGTTCAAATGACGAGGATGACATCTGAACAGGCACCCCTCTTTCCACAACTCGAAACACCAGCTGGAGGAGAAGGGTTAGAGAGAGAGCAGTATGAGGGAATATTTTTAAAGTTACGTAAATAAACAAATTTTTTCAGAAACTGTATTAAAAAAAGTAGCAGACTAAATAAAAATGATTAATTATGATACATCTATGCACAGTACCCATGACATATTGTAACATATTATTTTCCAAACTCTCACCTATTATACATGGTATTTATAATTGCATCCATTTGTGCCATAAAGGCAATATACGAAACAGCGTATTTTATCGAAGTAAATTTTAATTCGAAGGATCATAAATAATTGATTCTAATGTTTAAGACAAGTGCTAATAACTAATATTTCATTGTTTAAAATTATATGATTTCTGATTATTTTATTAATATTCTTTCTTTTATTTATAATTGAATCGAATATCAAGAATGAAATCTGCTTCCGTTTTTTGAGATTCACATTTGAAAATTTTAAATTGCATGCAAATGTTTTACAAATGTAAATAAACAAAATTCTTAATACTTAGTGAAATTACCAAATCTACAATAAATTTCCTTTCTAAATCAAGAGAAAATTTTCATTATACTAAATTATTGCTTAGTATTGAAATAAAATGCTTTATCCAGCTTAAAAATAACATGTTTCTCAGAAATCGAAAGCCATATGCATACATTTTTTTAAAAATTCTGAAATCTTATACGAAGTAATCAATTCAAAAAATGAAAATAGTGACTACTGTTTTCAATTTCCTTTTAGCTCTTCATATGGCTGGTGAACTCAATCTTTTTTGATCAATTTGAGAAAAAACCCATTTCTTACACTAATTTTTGATTAAAAAAATATTATTTTAAGTGTCTCTAGAATTACAACAAAACTCTTAATGGAGTTCTACAAATTTATTTTTATTTACTAGAGTACAAAATAAAAATACATTATTTTAATTATCAAAAATTTCAAACTCCAGATTCTAACGACATCGTAAATTTAGATTTGAACCGAGTACCAAAGAAACATTGATTGTATCATGGTGGATGACATGCAAGGAGCATTTTCCCAATTTCCGTGCAACACAAAATGCCTCTGTGATAATAAAGAATATTTCACTCTCTAAAATTTTCAGCTTGTTTCTATCACTGTTTAAACTTATGAAACAGTCAAAGAATAAACAAAGAGAGACAGGTGAAACATTTCCAGAATCAAAATAAGAAATAAATTGGTTGAAAACAAAAAAAGCTTACAAGGTCTTTTTCAACTCGCCAACTATTTCTTTAATTAGAATATTGCGGAAATATTTTGATTCATTATATTCATTATATTGTAATAGCTTTTTTTATATAAACGAATTCCAGAACATATGCAGGAAACATTAATGAAGATATAAAAAAAGAAATTACACTAGGTTAAGTTTTAGAATAATAAGTGTATCATGGCTTAGCGATGAAAAATTAATCATGTATTTCATTTCGTTTCAAACAAGATAATTGGAAAACATATATAGTATTGAAATAAATAAATCCTCTTGCAGAAAGTAAAATGAAACATAAGTTTTCAAAACAAATACGTAGAATATATAATTAAACATTTTATTTAAAAGTAGAATATGATTAAAATAAGAAAAATTTATCTACATTTAAAGACAACAATAATATCTTAGATAAAAGTGGCTTCACTAATTCAATTTTCTAAACATAGTTTTTTCTGACGGACTAATTTGTCAGTTTCATGATAGAACTAGCGCTGTCTCGAGTCGAGTAAGAAACTCATTGTCGCAGAGATCAGTTGAACCCAAAGATACTCTCAGTAAGAAAACATGGTTGGAAAAATGGAAAAAAATCATCATCTTGGGAAGAATGGGGAAGAATCCTCATCTTGGGAAGAATGTTAGAATAATCATCTGTTGACTGCAAGAATCTGAGATTTTTTTGAACAGCAGACACTGCAAAATAGAAAAAAAAATCACTGAACAAAATATACGTTAACTTTGAAATATAGCCTTATATAAATATTCATTTAGATTGTTCATATGAACAAATCATAAAAATCAGGATTGATCCTTACTAGAATGTAGTCAAACATAGAACAATGATTGCAATATACATATTTATATTCTAACCTCATTTCAACATTTGAAAGAAATGAAAATAATTTACAAAGTAATTTAACTTTAATCGAGAAAATCACATCATTGAGGAACTAAATATATTTATATTCTAATCCAAATGTTTCCATTCAATTAAGAGGGAACATACATCCGTAGATATCTTTAAAATCCATCTGTGAAAATATGTTCCCCTCAGCGTATTTATGAAAATACATCGATTTGTTAAATGTTATATAAGTATGAATTATTCTAGTAGATAAAAGAAGGCTCAATTAGAAAGTAAAATTATTTCACACGAAAGAAATGCAGAATAATTCCAAATCTATAGGATGAGGGTTTAAAAATATGATGCAGATGTTATAAATTTAGACACAATAAATCACAATATCTGAAGAAATAATCTAA
This sequence comes from Argiope trifasciata, assembly GCA_026543055.1. Lineage (NCBI taxonomy): Eukaryota > Metazoa > Arthropoda > Arachnida > Araneae > Araneidae > Argiope > Argiope trifasciata. The sequence goes on along the minus strand of JAPMOQ010061498.1, from coordinate 1,158,664 downwards.
ATATGATAGATCTCGATTTTATAAAAAATACAAAATTTTTATTAAATATCACGAGTTGCATTTTTAATACATGATACAATTATATGAAATTAGTATAATTTAATTTAAAAAAGGATTTAATGAGTTCAGCCTAAACAATTTAAATAATGAAAAAAGATGCTATCGATTAAACACTTCATTCATTCATGGAATTGAGGAGACATGTTTGTATATGTTATGCATTACATGAATCATATCTAATACAGCCCATAATATTTGAAAAACTTAACAAGACAGAGCAAGATTTAAGGAACATATGATAAAAATATAGCTAATAATATTTCTTAGCTTAATATCTTACATATAATTATATCATAATAACATTCAACAAATATCATATTTTAAAAATAACTATTTTAATACTATATTTACTAATATTTAGATGTATATCATGAAAGTTGATAAAACGAAAAGGCATTATCTTTCATTTTTTGACTGTTTGCTTATCAGAAATGCCCATATTCTGATTGCTGAGGATTATGTTCAAAATTAGAATCGATATCATCCATCATTTTATAGTTTGGAGTCCTGTATTCAGCTTTGTCGTTATTTACTCCAGCTAAAGCATGCCATTTCAGAAATATAAACTATTACATTTTGATTAGAACATAGATGGACAATAAAAAGGTATAATTAAACATCTTCATTTCGCTTTATATTGATATAAATATAACAAATAACATCTTTTATATTTTGTTTTTTCTGTCAAAAGAAAATGTGTCAAAATCGGTTTCTATTATGAATACAATGAGGAATAATTCCTTCAATACATTTCTAATTTCAATACGAAAAAATATCAAATTTTTTGGATAAAACAATCAATAGTCTGCCACATAAAATGCCCTAAATGAAGAATAAAAAGCATGACATTATTAAAAAGAATTCCACTAATTTAGATTTGCTGAAATGTTTCCGGAGTAAAAGAAAACTGGTAAATGTTTTAGCGCAATATAAATTCGCTTTTTTGTGAATGATTACATATCCAAAATTATTTTATTCTTCGCAGCAAAGCTTTTGTTTTGAACAAGTACAAAATGTATCCATAATATAGTTTGACTGTTACTAAGCGTTCCAAAGCTTTAAGATTCTTTTATTGAATTGTCTTGCTAACTGGTTTAAATCTTCTAGGATATGTTTATGTCTTACTACTGACTTTGCAGGTATTTGTCTTTTCTTGTTATACGAATCCATAAATGCTTTTTGAAAACATATTTCTCCTTGGAATTTTTCCACGGAATATTCCGATACAAAGCTTTTATCTCGGAAAAATCATTCAATTGCTTCACCATGAAAAGGTCGCACAACATTCTTTGTATGGTTCTTTTTTTGTATGAATACTTAAATGCATCGTTTAGGAACTGTTAAGCGAAAATGCGTTATTGCAAACCTCGCAATGATGACCGCTTTTTTGATGCAAATTTTTTCTTTTAAATTTATTCCATACGTGCCCATAATGAAATTTTGCTCTCGAATTTTTACTTCTCCTTATACGGCAATAAAACTTTGTTGCTCAGAGGACATGTAAATGGGTTTGAATATTGCTATTACTAATAAATGTTTTAAAAGAAACATCGCAGAATTATCAATTTTATTTTTATGAGTATTTATATGAATTTTTAAAGATCTTTTGAGCCGAAATGATTTGGAGCAAGCTTCGCATGTGCAATGCTTTTCATTTGTAAGAATAAGTAAATGCGTTTTGAGGTTACTTCTATGAGAAAATGCTTTCTACAGACAAAAAAATCATAATTTTTTTTTTCGGTGTGAGTGCGCAAATGAACTTTTAGATTACCTCTCTGTGTGAAAGAATTATCACATATTTCACAAAATAAGATTTTTTTCTTGTATGTGTGAGCAAATGCTTTTTTAATGCTCTTTTTATATTAAATTCTCTAACACAAGTGTCGCATAAGTACGGTTTCTAATGTGTATGAATAATTAAATGTCTGATTAAACTGCCTTTAGTACAGAATTTTTTACCACATATATCAAATTCATGTACTTTCTCTTTCGACAGAACAACTGAATGTCCTGTTTCTTCTTCCATCTTAAACTTTATATACGAATTGCCTGAATAATCAACTGATAATTATAATGAAAGTAAATTTTCTATTTTACATTTCTTTAAAATTAAGGACTCTCATTAAAAACAGGAGCTAAAATTTCTACTGCTTTATTCGTTTTACACTTTTCGGGATGGAATGCAACACCACTATCGTTTTGGTTTTCTGTCATTAAAATTTAACAATTCCTTGAAAAAATTCTTTCATTTGTTAGACAAAAAACACAATAAACTATATAATATCTTGATTCAGCATTCATAAAAATTATAATTGTTAAGAATTTAAAAGTTTACAAATTTGTTTTTGTAAAAAAACTTTCTTTACCTGAATTATGAAATCTTTTCGAAATCTTAAAAATTCGACTGTTGTTCATATACATTTTTCTACAAAATATAATGTATGATATGATGTCCTGAAGAAATTCAGAAAGAAATTTTATAAACAAAATATTGCTACTGCATTAGCCATTGCCATTGCCATAGCCATTAGTAATTATGACATTAGTACTTTGCAGACAGAGAATAATAAATAAATCGAAAAACATTATTTATAGAGATAGCACAATGCCCTTTTAGTATAATTTTTGGTAATGAATTTGTCAAAATAATTGCTCAATCGAAAGCATCATTATGCGTCAGCATCAGCATTTTATCCTATTCTTTGATCTTTCAAAACATTTAGATTGGAGAAATCACAATTAGAATAACTATTCTCGTCGCACGTGCATTGCCTTTTGTCATTCACAATAGTAATTGTGTTGTTCAAGTACAGAACATTGAGACAAAAATTTTATAAACAAAGTATTGTCATTGGCAATATGCCATTTTGAATTTATTCCACTTTCTGTCAACCTGATAAGTTTTTGTTTTTCATTATAAATTATCGTTTTTACTCTCATGAAAAAGATATGTCGCACGGTTAATTCTAAAATTTCCATATATAGGAAAATTGCAATTAAATGATTATATTTTAAGGCAATACTGACTAATGAAGTGAAATTTCCTAATTTGGATAAATATGGAATGAATAGAATATAATACGGGGCAGTCAAATAACAATACCACGCAGCCAAGATTACTTATTCTTCTTAAGATTAGATTTTATGGAATTCGATTAGCATTCCCTTATGCTGAATTATATGTTACATTTTTATTGAGAGAAAAATACACAGAATGTCAAGTGAAATTTGAATGTGATGATTCTACGTTGCTTAATTTCCTTCATAAATTAATTTGATGATGATAAAAGGTTATAACTCCCTTTTTATTCTGATTATCACCCTTTTTTAAAATATATTTTAAACAGAACATTGTTTATATACCCCATACGAATGATCATCCAAATTAGAATTACTATATAGAAATTAAAAATAAACTGTCTTCAATTAAGGACACGATATAGTAAATATTAACTGATTAAAAATTAAAATACTTTATTCGTTTTTAATTTAAGTTATATGGTACAGTTTTTCTCGAACACTAGTCATTTTCATTAATATTTATTTTTATTTAGAGTTGCCATTATGAATACATATGAAATATTTCGAATACGAATAAATATAGACAGCTTTTCAACAGCTTTAACAGTCATTAAAAAATAACCTCAGAAAGTCCTTTTTTTTAATCCACTACCGAATCTTGTCAGAACTGGCCGGAATTTATTTTTTTCTTTGCAATAAATTTTGAATTCCGACATCAATTTTCCCTAATACACATCTGGAGTAAAGTTAAATCAAAACATAACAGTGCGTATATAATTAAAACATGTAAATTACAGATTTTAAAAAGGATTTCATTAAAAAGTGGAAATTGATTAAATTGTGTCCCAATTATGCATATATAAATACTCTGATGTAACGATTGCTTTTCCTTCATGTCATTTTGTGAATATCGAATATATCTGATTGACTAGTGCATATTTTTCTATATACTTTAGAAATAGGCTGACTCGGGAGTCGAGTAAAAATATCACTTTGACAATGATTTCTCCAGACAATGAATCACGATTCGTCCGTTTTTTTTTATCCTTAAGAAACACTGCATTTAGGAAGAATGTGTAAAAGGCTGAACAGTTGAGAAAGAGAATATCGAATCAGTGGTTTTGTACTCAGTGTTCGTTTGAAATGTGTTAATTAGAATGAATATTAAAATATATAAAAAGTTTCGTCCTCCAATTATTTATTAGTTGGGTTACCCTTTTAATGTATGAAAAATTATACTGACGAAGGCCTTAAAATGTAAATTCTATAAAACTTGAAATGATACTGAAAATGGAAAACAAATTAATTATATTTTCAAGGGTAATTGAAACCTTCAAACGCAATAAGCATGAACAATTAATATTTTCTTTTTGTTGAAAAGGAGCGCTTCTTCTTTCCAATATCTAAATATTAAAGAGTATGGAAATATGTTTAAGTCATTAAATAATTTTTTTTTTAAACTTTGAAGTGCTGGTTCCTACACGAAAACAAAATATAACAGTAGATGACGAGGAATTAAAATCAAAATTTGAAAATATTGTTTCAGTTAACTTTCTGGACAATTCGTAAACATGAAACGAGGGTTTGTGAAAGAAGACTGATATCATAGATATAAAAATACAATATTTCACATTGCAAATACCCGTAATAATATATAACATTAACAAAAGTTGAATTAAGAAAGATTATACAAGGTGGCCAGAAATAAAACACCCCTACTCTGACCTCCATGGATATCGAACTACTCAGTGTAAAGGCTCAAAATTTTGTACACATACTATTCAAAATATGGGGAAACGGATTTCACGAAAAAAAAAATTAGTTCCTGAAATCACCGATAGGTGGCGCTGCACAACTGGAACTATGATCAAAAGACACAAATAATAATAAAAATTAAAATGTTTATGCGGAATGGAATGCTTCCATGCTTCCTTTTTAATTTTTCTGCCCCTTATGGAAAATAAAAATAGTAAAGAAGCTAGAACTCCCGTTGTAACTGCAATTTCATACTGTAACCAGAAAAATTTGCATAAAGCATGGTTAGAAGCCATGTTCTGGGTATAAAAGAAGTTAAAAGGTGGGGAATGTCATTCTTATTAGTGATGGCTGTCACGCTGCCAGAACGCGCTTTGCTTGTGAAGTTGTTTTACGAGAATAAAGGAAATGCTCCAGCAGCACTTCGAGAGTTTCGCCGACTTAAGGATTTGCGTAAGGGACCATTGCTTCCACAAGCTCTCAGGAGAATGATCGCTCGATTCGAGGAAACTGGACATCTTGGAGTTCAGCCTGGTCGAGGACGCAAACCGGTTCGTTCAGATGTCGTTGAAGATGTTGCCACCGGTATTGTTGAACAGTCAATGGATAATGTTTTAGGCTGCAGTAGTGCACGTGCAGTGTCACGACACTTGGGTGTTCCCTATAGCACAGTGTGGAACGTACTCAGAAAAATGGTGCATTGTTTCCCGTACAAAATCCGCCCTAATCAACAATTGCTGGCCACAGACAGGGAGATGCGACTGACCTTTGCATTGACATTTCTTGCTAGAGTTGAAGTGGATGCATCGTGGCCGTGGCAGATTCTGTGGAGCGATGAGGCCCATTTCCACCTCAGTGGAACAGTGAACACCCATAACTGTCGCATATGGGACACGACAAACCCCCGTACCTTCCAAGAGATTCCACTCCACTCACCGAAAGTTACAGTCTGGTGTGGATTCACAGCCACATTCATCCTTGGACCGTTCTTTTTCGAAGAGGTTACTTCCAATGGCCTTGAGACATGTACCGTGACGGCCAACAGGTACAAAAGGATGCTCGAAACATTTGTTGTACCCCATTTGCAGCAGCGCCAATGCCTTGACACCATTACTTTTATGCAAGATGGAGCACCTCCACACATTGGACTCCCTGTGCAACAGTTTCTTCGCCAACATTTCACCACTGACAGAATAATCAGTCGCGCGTTTCCGACAACTTGGCCATCTCGTTCACCGGATCTTAATCCGTGTGATTTTTGGCTTTGGGGACACTTAAAAAACCTTGTTTATCGAGAACGTCTGATAACCTTGGCAGATTTGAAAGAGAGTATCAGTCTGCATGTGAGAAGCATCTCAGATGACCAGTTACGATCCGCAGTTGAACAAGCTGTCCACAGACTTCACATTTTACATCTTCAGGAAGGGAACCATATTGAGCAGCATTCCCTGCATCGATAACGTCCTTGTTTCATGTATGCTTGGTACTTTCAAATAAAATGTGTTTAAAACGTGTTTTTGTGTCTTTTCAGCATACGTCCAGTGGTACAGCGCCACCTATCGGTGATTTCTGGAACTAAATTTTTTTTTCGTGAAATCCGTTTCCCCATTTTTTGAATAGTATGTCCACAAATTTTCAAGCCTTTACACTGAGTAGTTCGATATCCAGGGAGGTCAGAGTAGGGGTGTTTTATTTCTGGCCACCCGGTAAATTTAGTATAAATATTTTGACAAATTTTAAATTTAATTTGCAATGATATCAATTTTTATAATCTATATTCAAAAGTCTATAATAAACCAATTATGTGGAATTACAGTAATTTATTGGACATGAATAACGAATCATATCTTTAAATTATGAAATTGAGATGCAATTCAGGAAAAAAGTTGTACACCATATGCATTCGATCTCTTACTGCTCCTTATCTTGCAATAAATTAATAGTACGTACATTAAAAATTAAGTAATTTCAACATGATAGAAAAATATAATTAACACTTTCAAATTAATAACGATTAATAAGTGACACTGACAAAATTGCGTCTAGTAAGATATTTTATAACTTATTAATTTCTTCAAAAATTAATTAATATTAACATTTATCGACAAGAATATAGCACATATCTATGTTAATCGATATGTCAAAATTACACAAGTACTGATGAAATGTATTACGCCTCATGTTTAGACAATCGACTCTTTTTAGAGATTCCTTGCGTCGAATTAGAAACTGTTTATTGCCTTTAAGTGAGAATAATCGTTATCTTCTCGTCTAAGATTGCAGTTTAAATTTTAATCATAGACATCCACCAATTCAAGCTTTTTTTTTCTCTATTCCACTCTTTCATGATTAAAACTTGCGGTTCGCTTTACACAATTTTTCTGATGCCATGATGATTAGGGCATAAATGGTCACTCAAAATGAATAAATGAACAGGCATCTCGGATTATAATGAAATAAAGAAAGTAAAGTCTATATTATCACTTTTTATTTTTTTTCTCATGTATTGAGCATAGAGCAGTTTTTCTGTGAAAACTCAAATAAAGCATCTTTTTTCATAAGAAAAAATGAATAACTGCTTCAATTTGACTTCTTGCTTAAGTACGAATAAGTTGCAGTCATTTATCAGATGAGAAAGAGTCATTACCAGAAATAAGGGCATTGCGGCGAAAAAACTGCACTGTAAAATCCCATAAAATAATGTATTCAATATATCATTATTTATGAACAAGATATTCTGTTAAATTATCACTAATTTTTTATCTTGAATTAAAGATGTTAAGTATGGGAAGACTTTCGTATCACTTTAGAGAAAGGGTTTGCATATAAAAGAATATACATTAATAATCTTCTCAAAAATATAACATTAAAGCAGTGCGATGCTGCTAAACTAATGATTCAAATTTCATATATTTGGAAACTGTTGCTGAAGTTTTCATAAAAATTTTCACCATCAATATAAATCAAACATTTTCTTCCGTTGTAGATAAGTCATTAGTATTGATGACTTCCTGTACATATGGTTTATTTTTTGGATGATTATTAATCTATAAATTTCTCTTATTTGATAGAAAGGTTTTATTTGAACGAGTTTGAAATGTGTAAGTTATGTACCATTATTCTGAAACTGTAATTATGCTGTCCGCTATATTAAGATTTTCCTGTTATATGAAGAAGAAATTAGCTTTTATAATTGCTTTTTCCAATAACACTGTACTACATACTCCGCAGGCTTAGGTATTTTCTTCTGTATTTATGCTTACAAATTCTTTAAACCACTTCTACAAGTATAAGCGTTGCTACAGACTATGTAAAATAATGTGTTTTCTTACTTTGGTAAGTGAATGGTATGAATACGAAAACATGTTTTAAAATTATTTCTGCTAGAAAGGGCATTGCCACAGACATAAGGTGTTTTATCTTTATGAATGTACAAATGTCTTATTAAATTATATTTCTGGCCGAATGCTTTTCCACGTGAATCCCTGGCATCAGTCAATTCTTCCGTAAGAACACTCAAATGCCTTTCCAAATTACATATTTGCGAAAACTTATTGCCACGGACCATAAGGTTTTCTTTTTTATGAGTAAGCAAGTGCTTTGTTATGTTGCTTATTATTATAAAGGTGTTACCACAAGCCTCAGAATCCTGAGATTTTTCTTTTGTATTTATGAGCAAATGTTTCTTCAAATAAATTTTTCTTTTGGCGCGCTGCCCCAAATATCCTACATTCGGTTTCATTTCGGGAAAAATAATGAAATGTTGCTTTGAATTGCATTTTGTATGGCAATTTATAAATATAATATTTGAATAGTGAAATTCGAATCTGAAATTAAAAACTCATTTAAAGACACTATATAATACTTATTACAATGAAAATTTTGTGTATTTTCAATGGGGGTTCAAATATGACAATTATAAATTTGATATAATACGGCTGTATTGGAGACTCTTTTTAAAGTTGCGAAAATATTTTTTTTCTAAACTGTATGAAATAAAGAGAGAGATAGAATAAAATTGATTTATCATGAAATATCTATGCGAGGTACCTATAAAAAATTGTCTTATTTTCTATAAATACCCAAACAATCCTACCTAATATTATCCATAATTTCATCCATTTCTGCCATTAATGCAATAAAACAACGTATGTACATTACCGAAATATATTTCCATTCCCAAAATTATAAAAATTACAAACATCTTCGAATAAATTACTTAATTAAGTGAAGTGCTACAAAGTAATATTTATAGTGATAACAAAAAAGGAATTTGTTAACCTAAGGGTTAATATTGATGGGTTTTTTTATTTTGTATACCATTCCCAAATTTTTATTGGTTTTAATTCTTTTACTTATCATTAAATCGAATATCAATAATTGAAATAAACCACCGATTTTAGAGTTTCACATTTTTGAAATTCAAAGTACATACAAAAGTTCCAAATATGTTACTATACAGAACAAAATTCATGTTTACTTAGAGAAATTAAAAAAATTACAATAATTGTCCTTCTGAATCAAAAGATATTTTTAATTATAATTAATTCTCACATCGTATGGAAATAAAATGCTTTTTAGATCTAAAAATAACTTGTTTGATAGTAGTTGAAATGCATTTGCATAATTTTTTTTTCATTCTTAAATCTTATACGACGTAATCATTTCACAAATCAAAACAGTGACTAACAGTCCCAATTTCATTTTATCTCTCTATATGGATGGTGAATTAAATAGTTATGATTTATTTTTAATAAAACCCATTTTTATACTAGTTGCTTGACAAGCATTGGCTTTCATATTAAATATTGCTTGAATTATTATTAAAAAAATTTAATTTAGTTCAATAAATTCATATCTTTTGAGTAGGGTGCAGAGTAAAAAAAATTAGTTTAATTATAAAAATATATAAATTAGAGATTTTATCGATGTCTTAAAATAAATTTCCCCGGGTACCAAAGACACATTTAATATATTATAGCGGAAAATATCCAAGCTAAAATTTCTAAATTTCCGCACCACGCAAAATGGTTTTTATGACAATAATATATATACCTCAGTTTCTAAGTTTTTCATCTTGTTACTATCACTGATCGTACTTAGAAAAATGTCATTTCAAGGGAAAAAAGCCACTAAACAAAGGTTGCTATCTTGATATCGAAATTTAAATGCTGCATGAATGCAATGTTGCTTAGAAATTAATCAAAATATTATTGAAAAAGATTTATTATTGTTTTTTAATATAATTGATTAGTCAAACAAACAATGCCCAAAAAATATGAAAAACAGTTACGAAGATAAAAAACAAATACACGGTATTAAGATTAAAATAATAAAACTATCTACATTTTATTTAAAAGTAGAATATAATTAAAGTAAGAAACAATGGTTTACTCTTTAAAGACAACAGTAACATTTTAGATAAAAATGGCTTTACTTTAAGTCATTTTGTTGAAAATTCTACTTTTTCTGACGGATTGCGGCTTATTTGTCAGTTTCATTTGGGAAGAACTAGCAGGCTCTCAAGTCTGGTAAGTTTAACCAAGTTTACTCAATGAAAGTCTGCAAGAAAACCTACATCCTGGGAAGAATGTTAGAAAAATCAATAGATGACAGAAGAATATCAAATCAGATAATTTTTTTTTTCAAATTGTAGATACTGCGAAACAGAAAAAAAAGTTTAAAGAACAAAAATTTCGTTAACTTCTAAAAATACCATTATACAAATATTCATCTAGAATGTTTGTTCATATGAACAAATTCTAAATTTTGGAATTTATCCTTGTAAGGATGTAGTCAGATGTATAATTTTTATTTCAATATATAAACATAGACTGTATATTTATCTCACCGTTTAAAATAAATGATAGTGGTCTACAAAGTAATTTTACTTCATAGAATTAATCGGATCACTGAGGAACTTAATATATTTATATTCAAATCCTAATATTTGTATTCAATTATGAGGGAATATACCATCATAGATACGTATCTCTAAAACGCATTTGTGAAAATATGTTCCTGTCCACGTAATAATCAAACTACATCCATTTGTTGATTCTTATGTCAATATTAAATATGCTAGTATATAAAATGACTTACTATAAGAAAGCTAAAATATTTGACAAAAAAGAATTGCCTACAAATTCAAATATATGGGATGAGGATTTAAAAAAATGATGCAGATGTCATACATTTAGACACAATAAATTACACTTATAATATCTCAAGAAAAATCTAAATGTGATGGATGTATGTCGATTGTATAAAAAATACAAAATTTTTCGTAAAGATTAAGAACTGGTTTTCTAATTTAAGGTACAATTATATGAAACTGAATTTATTTAAATTTAAAAAATTTATTCAATTAGTTCATCCTAGATAATTTAAATAATGAATTAAGAGCTACCGTTTGCATTCTTCTGAATACGCGGAAAAGAGGACGCATATTTGCATGCTTTATATATTATATGAAACTTACCAAATACAGCCACTAGCTTTTTAGAAGATTAACAGGACTTGCAGCGAGAATTTAGGAATATATATTAGACAGATAAATATAGTTAATAATATTGCTTAACTTATTAGCTTATATATAATTATTTCATAATTACATTCAACAACTAGAATATTTTTTATATAATTATTTCAACACTGTAATAACTAATATTTAGGTATGTATCATGAGTACTGAAAAAACGAAAAGGCATTACCTGTCATTTCTTGCTAATACACACACATCGGTATTCTTTGCATCGAATTCCACACTGTTTTCACTTCAAAAAAGAAAACATTATGATTTCTCAGGATTATATTCCACATTTCAATCGAAATCATCCATTATTTTACATTTTTGGCTCTCTATTCAGCTTTGTAGTTATTTACTCCTGCTGCAGCATACTATTTTGAAAATATCAACTTTTATATTAGTATTAGATTATAGATGGACAATGAAAAGGAATAATTAAACATCCTATTGCGTTTATAATGAAACAAATATCATAGGAAACATTTTCTTTCACATTTGAAATTTTCTGTGATATGACACGATGTCAAAACCAGTATTTCTCATATAAATTCAAGAAGATAAATATTTTGATGAAAAAAATAAAAAGGAATATTTGCTTCAACATAAGTCCTAACTTCACTACTAAAAAAATATCAGATGATTTATTTAGCTTGTTACTTGGAAAAATAACCGATAGATTGCCACATAAAATGCCATAAAATAAGGTACATAAAAGGCATGACATTTTAAAGTAATTTTCGGACTTCCTTATAATTCTTAAAATATTTCCAAAAACAACAACAGTAAAAAAAGAATAAAATTTTTATAAAATAAATTTTTCATATCAATGAATGCAATATCGTTTTGCTTTTTTTGTGAATAACAACATATCCATAACATTTTTCTTCTTCGGAGCAAAGATTTTCTTTTGAACAAGTACTAAAAGTTCACACAATTCATTCTTAAAGTCACTACGCGATTCAAAGCTTTTAGATTCTTTTTTAATGGTCCTGCTAACCGATTTAAATCTTCTAGGATATGTTTAAGCTTAACTACTGACATTGCAGGTATTAGTCTTTTCTTTTTATATGAATCAATAAATGCTTTTTTTAAACGGACTTCTCCTTTGACTTTTTCCACAAGATATCCAGATACAAAATTTCGTGTGAGTTTGTAAAAGTCTTTTTAAAGTGCTTCACCTTCAATAATTCAACAACAGACATGTTTGTATGGTTCTTTCTTTGTACGAATTAGGACTTTCTAAGACTAAATGCTTTATAGTGACGTCATAATGATGATTACTTTTTAATGCAATTTTTTTCTTTTAAATTTATTTCATACTGCATCCATTATGAATTTTTGCTCCAGAATTTTTAATTCTCCTTATACGACATTGAAATTTTGTTATTCAATGTACATGTAAATTGGTTTTAATATTGCTATTATTATAAAATGATTTAAAGCAGACTTCGCAGAATTAGGATTTTAATTTGCATTAGTATTTAAATGCTTTTTTAAATTACTATTACGAGAAAATGATTTGGCACCAATTTCGCAAATATAAGGTTTTTCTTTTTAATGAGTTTTTGAATGGCCTTTAAGATGAACTCTTTGCGAAAATGCTTTGCTGCACACATCAGATACATAAGGCCTCTCTTTTGTATGAGTACGTAGATGCTGTTTGAGATTACCACTTTCCGAAAACGCTTTGCTACAGATATCACATACATAAGGTTTCTCTTTTGTATGAGTACGTAAATGCCGATTAAGATAACTTCTGTCCGAAAACGCTTTACTACACACATCACATACATAAGGTCTCGCTTTTGTATATGTGCGTAAATGCTTTTTGAGATTATATCTGCCCGAAAACGCTTTACTACAGACATTACATACATAAGGTTTCTCTTTTGTATGTGTACGTAAATGCCGATTCAGATAACTTCTGTCCGACAACGCTTTACTGCACACATCACATACACAAGGTTTCTCTTTTGTATGAGTACGTAAATGCCGATTGAGATGACTTCTATTCGAAAACGCTTTACCACACACATCACATACATAAGGTTTCTCTTTTGTATGTGCACGTAAATGCCGATTGAGATGACTTCTGTTCGAAAATGCTTTACTACAGACATCACATACATAAGGTTTCTCTTTTTTATGAGTACGTAAATGCCGATTGAGATGACTTCTGTTCGAAAACGCTTTACTACAGACATCACAAACATAAGCCCTTTCTTTTGTATGTCTACGTAAATGTCTTTTTGAGACTATATCTGACCGAAAACGCTTTGCTACAGACATTGCATACATAAGGTTTTTCTTTTGCATGAGTAAGTAAATGACTGTTAAAATTATTGCTTACTGCAAACTTTTTGCCACATACATTACAGACATAAGGTTTTTCTTTTGTATGAATTCTTAGATGTATTTTCAAAATGCTTCTGTTAGAAAATGCTTTTCCACAATCATAACCTTTTTCATCGGTATGAGTGCGCAAATGTCTTTGTAGACTACCATTTTGTGTGAAAGATTTACCACATACTTCACAAGCACAAGATTTATTTCTTGTATGGATGAGCAAATGCGTTGTTAATGTACTTTTTAGATTAAATGTTTTACCACAAGTCTCGCATGAGTAAGGTTTCTCATGTGTATGAATAATTAAATGTTTGTTTAAATTGCTTTTAGTACTGCATTTTTTACCACAGATTTTACATTCATGAACTTTTTCTTTCGAATGAACCATTGAATGTCCTAAATTTACTTCCATATCAAATTGGTAACTTTTAAATATGTTATGAGTAAGATGAATGTACAGAAAATTGATTTTATGACTTAAAATTCCTTTAAAATTAACTATTTTCCTTAAAATTAGGAGCTAAAAATTCTACTGCTTTATTCGTTTTACACATTTCAGGAACCATTGCTACACATAGAATTAATCATTTTGCTTTCATTAAAATTTAACAATGCGTTGAATAAAATCTTTTATAAGATCGACTCTAAACGTAATAAACTGTAAAAAGCAGGGGAAATTGTCTCTTTCCCGAATATAATTAAATTATATTTTAAATTCCTTTGTAAGAATCTCAGCAATGATAAAAATTAGAATTATTTAGATAGTAAAAGTTCAAATGATTTAAGATTTTCCTTCTTCGTTTTTCACATTTCGGGATGGAATGCCACACTACTATCGTTTTGGTTTTCTGTTATTAAAATTTTAAAATACCTTGAAAATTTTTTTTCATTTGTTAGACACCAAACGCAATAAACTGTATAATATCTTGATTCAGCATTCATAAAAATTACTACTGTTAAGATTATAAAAGTTGAAAAGGTTTTTTTTTTTACAAAAATTGCTTTACCTGAATTCTTTTCGAAATCTTAAATTCGACTGCTGTTCATCTACATTTCTTCACAAAAGATAATGCATTTTACCATGCCCTAAAATTTTTGTGAAAGAAATTTTATAAACAAAATATTGCCATTGCCATTAGTAATTCTTATAATAGTACTTAGCAGCAGCGAGGAATAAATAGATCGAAAAACTTTCTACGTAGATTGCATAGTGTCCTTATGTATAATTTTTGGTAATGAATTAGATGTTTAATCTACAGCATCAAGATGTATCAGCATTTAATATTATTCTTTGATATTTCAAACATATCGATTTCAGAAATTTGAGAAATCACAATTAGAATGCCTATAATCATCGCCCGTGCATAGCTATTTGTCATTCGCATTAGCAATTATGATGTTCAAGTACAGAAGCATTGATGGAGGGAAAACATTGTTTCTTACCTTGATTATGTGGTGTTCTTATTTAGAATATCATCGTGAAGAATCTGTCGAACAAATTGTT
Organism: Argiope trifasciata; assembly: GCA_026543055.1. Lineage (NCBI taxonomy): Eukaryota > Metazoa > Arthropoda > Arachnida > Araneae > Araneidae > Argiope > Argiope trifasciata. The sequence continues at coordinate 1,143,449 of JAPMOQ010061498.1, read as the reverse complement.
GAATCCACCAACATAATTAACTAACAATAATTCATGGTATCTTGTATTCTTTCATATCTAATTAATTTAGGGAATTTCTAAAACTACAATTAACATATCCATTAGTGTATAGCGAAAAAATACCGAATTTTTTATTTTTTATTTGTAATATCAATTAAAATGTGCCTTTTAGTGCATATAAAATAAAATATAAATATGAGCAATATGAGAAAACGTCTTTAACTTCCGCAAGACAATTAAAGTTTCATAAAATTGAAATGTTTTGCACATTTTAAAGTTTTCTTGCGAAATAATAAATTTTTGTTTTGTAATAGCATTTAAAAGATTCTTTTGGTATAGATCAAATAAATAAAAAATAAGAATGTTAGATTATATCATGTGGGGCCACAATGCCGTTACGTTTTCATAAAAACACACTTTATGCAATTATTTAACAGCATTTAATAGGAAATTAAAAGCTTTTAATAAGCTTTATGATATCATTAGAAATGAGAAACTTAAGTTGGCAATATAGATCTCATATGGTCCAGAGCTTCTATTCTCATTATTTCTTGCAAAAGCATTTTAGAAATGATAAAATCTAATCCTGTGAAATACATTAATTATCAGAATACAGAAATCTGATACGGTCAGCAAGGGAAGCTACAGATGGAAATACACACTTGAGTGCATTTCTTTTTGCTCAATTTTAAATAGTCTGGATGTTTCATCTCTTTTTGTCTATTTTACAGATTTGTTTAGTCTGTCTGCTTTTGTATTTGCTCTCTTGAAAAACACTGCTGTTTTTCAGCCTTGTTAATAACATTTCTGGCAGTAATTTTTGTCCTATCTTGATTAAACTTACTCATTATCTTTAGTTGTTTACTTTTTTTTTATCTTCCGCAAACAGCTTATAGATGCTACATCGATATGACCTATAACCGTTTTCCTGTTAGATCATTGATCGTCTAGAAATTCTTGTTCTGTAATTAAATGTTACAAACTTATTCATATTATTAAACTTGTATAATTTTTTTATTTATTTCCAAATCAAAGATTTTAAAAATCTTTAAAGTCTTGTGGCACCATAAGATGTTCTCTAATATTAATCATATTTATAATCTATTTTATCTACGCCAAAAGAAACGTTTCCGAGCTATTCCAAATTAAAAATAAAAATATTCGTTTACTTCGTTCTACCATAATAGCCATTCTAATTGTGGTCCCTAGTTGATTTTAAAGCTGTCAGAGATGGATATAGAGCTACAAGTGAAAACACTCTTCATATTATTAATACGGACCAATAATATCTAAATACTTTGGTTAATACATTTTTCCAGGGGCTCTTTAATGGCATATTCAACTTAAAATATAAAATATTTCTTCGTTTGAGCGATTTTATTTATCTATGATGTTTACATATCTTCTTATTTATTGAAACAATTTGATGGATCTCCATTACAAATGACACGTTCTGTATTAGCTTCCTCTTGATAAAATATCTCTCTTTAATTGTAATTTTGATATAAGCGTCTCCGGAAAAGGATGATTAGGAAATAAATTTGTCAGTCAATATTTGGATTTTTTATTAGTGGTTACAGAGAAGTAAATAATTTCATGTGCAGACAAAGGTTTCACAGAAATTTACTCATTTTTTACCTTAATATTAAAGTTACAGATACACACCGACAGACAAACACAAATACATGTTATATAGATATGAAGATACCATTTCATTTATCACTGTTTTATTTATTTTTATTATTTAGAATTCCTTATAAACTCTATAAATATTTTATTTGACTTTTTTTTGTATGCACATTGTGGAATAGTAGTGAGATAAATTAATCATTATAAATTGATTAGACATAGTTTCTCTTCATGAAAAGTAATTTTTAATTGTAGAAATTGCCTTTTGGGTTTGTTAAACATAATACATTGGTTACTTTAAAAACAAGATCTTTTGATTTTATTCAAAGAAATATGCAATATTCAAAGAAATGCATGATAGTATACCTCTTTAAATTTTAGAATCCCCATGCTAAATATTCTGTCATATTTATTGTCATTTTCTTCTTCTATATTTATTTATTGCTCAAGTATTAAAGAATTAATCTAATACAGGCACTTTTTAATAACCTTCCTGAATAAATAGAAAAAAATTCATAAGTAACTTTAATATTTAATATTAATGTATATTATTTCTCAAGAAGTACCTATTTTTACTACATCCATGATTGTCAAGTAATTATGAAATTATTTTGCGCACCTTTCAAGGGCATTAAGGTTTAAACTATTTCATTTACGGCAGGTACTTTTCTAATGTGTTTGTGCAGAAATAATGCTGTTTCTGCAATTTTGCATTCCTTTCTAACTGAATCGCCCATGAAATGGTACTCATGGAGCATCGACAAAAAGCACATCAAAGTTATTGTACCTTTGAACATATATTCAATACGTGCACATTTCCTGAAGTAATTAGTTTTTGTGATAAACACTAAGATATATGTAATGATAGAATAATACAATAACAGTCTTGCCGCACATTCACTACTTTCGTGTAATAGATATATTACGTGACCACCATTCCAAATGAGTTGAAACTGTGATCAGAATTTTAAAAAGCAGAAGTTAGCATTTTAAACAGGAACATAAATTTATCCTATATTTTATATCAAACTTAATTTTTTTTTCTAATATTCCAATGCATTTTTAATTAAAATTCTATTTCCTGTGAGCCTGATATGCATTTTTTTCAATATTAGTTGTCATTCTCAACTTTCATAAAAAAATTGCCCATGGGGAATTCTAAAAATTGTATCAATTGTATAATTACAATGAAATGATTGTGTTTATATTTGAGGGCAACTAGGACTAATAAAGTGAGATTTTCTAATTTTCAATTATGATTAAGATAAATATGGTATTAAGAGAATATGATTCATGCTAGTGTAGATAATACTACCACGGAGTCCGCATTACATATTCTTCTTCAGATTAGAAATCATGGAATTCGATTGTATTTTCTTTTTCCTGAATTAAATCTTGTTATTTTTTTAAATTGAGAGAAAAAAACAAATCATTCCACGTTAAAGATAAAATTAGGAGAGGATTCTTCTTTGTTCAATTTAGTTAGTACAATAATTTGATGATGATTAAAGATTATAACTCTTTTTTGTATTCTTATACTTAAAATTTACTAAAATACATCTTCAACAGAATCTAGTTTATATACCACATCTTAATGACTGTCCATAGAAGAATTACCATATAGAAATTAAAAATAAACTATCGGCATTTAAAGACACGGTATAGTAAGCATTAACTTATGAAAAATTAAGCTTCTTTATTGATTATTGATTTAAATTATATGGTATATTTTTTCTGAAATTGAGTATCACAAATCTTTTTTCTTTTAATATTTATTTTTATTTAGAATTTTTCACGATGAATGCATGAAATAATTCATATGTGAGTAGCCAAAGACAACTTATCAGCAGTTTGAACAGTCATTAAAATACCATGTCAGAAAAGTGTTTTTTATCTGATTTACTAAGGTATCTGGGCAAAACTGAAATGATTTTATTTTTTGTCCTTTGGCAGAAAATTTAAATCCTCATATTGTAAATTACTAATACTTATCTTCCGTAAAATTTAATTGAAACACAATAAAGCATGATAAATAAAACTCTTCAAGAATAGATTAAAAAACATTTTAGTTAGAAGAAAAAATTGATTAAAATATGTATTACGATTGTTATTTTAAATACAGTCGTAAAATCTGTTAAAATAGTTTCCTTTAATTGAAGTCATTTTGCTCAATGCCGATTCTATGTCACTGACAATTGTTTTTTCTCTTAATGAATAACAAACTTGCGAACTCCGGAGCTCAATGGAATATCTCAATGGGATATTCACTGTGACAAAGATTGCTCCTGACAATAAACTATGATTTATCCAATGTTTTTTTCTTCATGAGAAAGACTGCATTCAGGACGAAGATGTAGAAGGCTGATCTATGGAGTACATGAATATTATATTAATGATTTTGTTTATAGTATTTTTTGTTGAAGTGAACAAATTTCTAAAATCTCAAGATTGATACTCATTTGAATTTTCTGAAATGCTGTAATTAGAGTGAACATTAAAAATGTAGAGAGTTTTCTTTCCGAAATCATTTAATAGTTTAATTGCATCTAATACATAACAAAATTAATAACGACGGAGGCATTCAAATGTAAATTATGTAAAACTAGAAATGAAATTGGAAGGGAACCACATATTAATTATATTTAAGTGGCTAATTAAGAAAATTAATTAATATTAATTTTTTGTTGAAAAGGAACATACCCTCTTTCGTATCTCTAAATATAAACAACTACGGGAAACAGTTTTATTAAAGAAACATTGGGTTAAAGGAGTTTTTCAACAATTCGTATACAAGAGACGAGTATTTGAAAAAGATTACTGGGATTATAGATTTAGAAAGATATATCTTATTGATAATATCTGATGAAATACCTAACATTAACAAAATATGAATTAAAGAAGTTTATACATTTTATGTAAATAATATGATAATATGCAATGACATCTAAGTTTTATAATTCATATTAAAAAGGCTGTAATAAAATAATCTGGAAGAATCAGCAATTAAACCGCTATGGATAAGGAAGACTTTCTTGAAATCATGGAAATGAGGTGCAATTTTTTTAAAAATTTAACATTACATCATATGCGTTCGATCTATTACTACTCATGTCATAAAAAATACAATATGCGCAGTAAAAATTAAGTAAAATCAACATGATAGAAAAATATAGTAAACAGCGTCTGATAAACGGCTATAAATAAGTTATACTATGACAAATTTGTGTCCAGTAAGATAATGCGAACTTATTAATGCTTTTAAAAATTAATTAATGTCAACTTTTAGCAACAAGAATAGGACAAATATCTATGCTAATTGATATGTCTAAATGACACAAGTATTGATAAAATGAAAAAAACATTACTTTTCTCGTTTAGACAAATGACTCTCTTCAGGGATTTCTTTCGTCACATCAGAAACTCTTTATTGCCTTTATTTTAGAATTTCCAAATTCTTCTTATAATTAAAAAAAATTTTAATCCCGTTCATCCATCATTTTTTATCCATTTTATTTTTTCAGTGTGTACTCTGGAGACTCATTTAAAAAATGTAAAATGCTATCACGATTCGGACGAAAATATACGTTCAAAAATTAATAAATGTACATGCATGTTGGTTTATAATGAAATAAAGTTATATATAACGTCCATTTTTTCCTCTGATTTTTATTTCTTTCTGTCATATGTTATTGTGCAAATGTGGTATATGTGATGCTGCGTCTATATGGTGATTGAATTCTGCCAAGGATCGAACTCACGACCTTCCGACTTGCAGCTACTTAACATATGAACTATATAAAAATGATCACCCATGTTTAGTGGCTGTAACTGACTCCTTAATATACAAGCACACAAAGAGCGGTTTTTCTGACAAAAGTCGAAAATGGAAATATTTCCATACGAATAAAAATGAATAACTGCTTGAATTTAAATTCTTCCTTAAATACGGATAAGTAATCATCAGTTATCAGATGAGAAAGATATATTTCCAAAAAGTGGCATTGAGAAAAACGTTTCAACACAAAATCACTTAATTTATGCCTTCTATGCTTCATATTATTTTTCTACAAGATACTGTTCTCAATTATATTGCATTTTTATCTTAAACTAATACTAAGTGTGCCGATACCAGGGAAAAAACTTTTTTTATCATTTTAATAAAAGGGTTTTTCTTGAAAAGATAATATATATAATTTTTCTCTCACCAATATCAGTTTTAACGTCTTTAATGCTACTAAGCTAATGGTTCAAATTTTACTTATAAAGAAACTGCTGATGCAGTCTTCATATAAATTTGCACTGACATGGGAAACGAAACATTTCCTCCCACCCATTCCTCCCACCCCTAGTATCAGCCCAATTAATAAATTCATTTTACAAATACTTTATTTTTTATCATAATTAATCTATACATTTTTGTTATTCGATGCAAAGTTTTTCTTTTGAACGAGTGCAAATTGCATCCACTATACACCCTTAACCTAAATCGGTTATTAAGCCTTCCACGTTATTAAGACATTCCAGTTATATGAATATGAAATAAGGTTTTAAGATTACTATTTTCATATAATGCTGTATATGGAATATCAAGCATTTTCTTCTGCACAAGTCTGTAAATGCATTCTAACACCGCTTCGCCACATATAACCTTTGCAAGAGTTTTCGCAAGGGAATGTTATATCTTTTTCATGAGTGTGCAAATGTGTTTTCCAATCCTTTCTGTCCGAAAACGCTGTGCCACTGACACCAGAAATATAAGAATTCCATCATTATAAATATGCAAATTTCGTAGTAAATTATGATTTCGGCTGAATATTTTACCAAAGGATTCTAAGACGTAGGGTGTTCCGTTCGTATGAATTAGCGATGGAGTTTTCAAAGTTTATCTTCTAGAAAAAATATGGCCACAAATCTCAGAGGCATAAGATATTTCTTTTGTATGAATAAGTAAGTGTCTTGTTTAATCCTTCTTATTATAAATGCGCTGCCACAAGCTTCACGAAAATTTGATTTTTGGTATGGATGAACAAATGTTATTTCAAATTACTTTTTTATTTTGAATGCATTGACTGAAATACTGAGTAAATGCGCTTTCATTTGTGTATGAGTAATGAAATGCTTACTTATATTGCATTCCATAAGGCATTTTTTAAACATATTTACATTCATACACTTTCATACATTCATACTTTTCCTTTCGATTAAAGTTTCCTACTTTTGAATACTTTTCCTTTCGATAAAGAAGATTATCATTCTTCTTCCAGTCATTAAAATGTGCTGTTGACTTGAAACAAAATTCTCATTTTTTAATCTAAAAGAATAATAAGCCGTGTTATAATTAAATCAGTTTCAAGATTGCAACTAAAATCTCTTAATGATTAAATTTCTTTCTAAATATGATCTTATGGCTTTTTTAAAGTAGATAATCGCCTGTTTGTGAATTAAAGAAAGCTTTATATGGAATAAAATGAAGCTGCATAAAAACTTATCTCAGCCGTCTGTTGAACCTAACAGTCCTCTGTCGTAAGTTATAAAAGACGCCATGATCTTAAAAAAATATTTAAAAAAAACATTATTTTTCTATCATCAAATTTTTCACATGTTGTTTTTTTGATGTGAAAGTACAGAAACATAGATGAAGACAAAATTTTGTATCGTATGCTGATTACATATTGTGATTCAGTAAAACTTTTCAGTGAAGAATCCATTAAACTAGTGGTTCAAATCCTAGCATCACTATATATCAACGCGTCATTCTATCATTTGCGTTTATGTAGCTAATCTTTAAAAAAAATCACAATTATGATATTCATTGTAATTGTGTGTACAGAGACAATTTTCATAACAATAAGATATAGACATAATATTCTTGTTAAAAAATTATTTAATCATTTAAAAAAAAGCTTATTTTATTTTGTTTGACTGAATATCTACTTAAATATAAAATTCTTTATGAAGTTCAGATTTTTCTTTCTAAATAATTTTTATCGTATTTAACAGAATATTCTTGATTTTCTAACACTTTAAAATACAAATTGCCTCTATTTTATTTTTAAATCCAAATGACTAATGAATCTTTGTTTATCAATACATTCGATTATACTTTTTAAGGAAATTCTACTGTAATTGAATCTTTTCAAATTCAACTGAATGCATTTCATACAGACATATAAAATGACCGATTTTGCGCCACTTCTTACCTACTTATTTGACATAAAAGAAAGAAAAAAAAATTCTTTTGAGAAAAATACGAAAATACATTAAATTAGATTTATTGTCCGTATTTTCTTAAAATAATCAGTTTTATGAAATTTTTAATTTGATAGTGGAATTTCAATCTGCATATAGAAATTCTTAAATTCTTAATGAAGACAAATGCTAGAAACTAAAATTTATAGTGATAACAAAAAAGGTATTTATTGGCCGCAGATGTTAATAATGTCCAGCTTTTTCAATTATATATACCACTGCTAATATTTTTAATTTCCTTCAATTTAATAATTTCTGAATCGAATTTCAAGAAAAGAAATGAGTTTCCGTTTTTTGAGTTTCACACTATGAAAATTTAAATCGAATGCAACCGCTTCGCCTGTGAAATTAAACAGAACTAAACTCGCGAGTACTTAGAAAAATTAATAAGTTTATAATAACTGTTCTTTCTAAATTGAAACATATTTTTAAGTATACTAAATTATTATTTAGTATGAAAATAAATTGATTTATCCGGCTTAAAAATAACTTGTTTTATTAAAGTTGAAAGCCATATGCATACAATTTTTTAATACTGAAATTTTATTCGAAGTAATGAATTAAAAATTAAAACATGGTTTCAATTTCTTTTTAGCTATTTACATGACTGCTGAAATATTCCGTTTTGATTCTTTTGAAATAAAACTTATTTTTTACACTAAATGTTTGGTAAATAGATATAATTATATTAATTGTCACTTGAATGGTGAATAAAAATTAAAAGAAGTTATACAAATTGATTTTTATTTTATAGAGTACAAAGAATGAAAAAATAATTTTTATCATCAGAACTTTCAAACTCGTGATTGTGACGACCTTGTGAATTTTAATTTCGCCGAGTACCAAAGACACATTGATTGTACTCAGGCGGAAGACACACGAGCTTAAACTTCTAAATTTCCGCAAAGCACAAAATACTTTTTGCCCCAATATTTCATATCTCAGTCAGTTTTTTGAAATTGTGTTTATCATGCTTTGGAATTAGAAAAAAGTCAGTTCGGGAAAGAGGAAAAAGCGACAGATGAAACATAGGTTGCTATCTTGATATTGAAATTTTAACGTACATCAGATTTGAAAAAAAATGGTTGACGAGAAGAGATAGAATAAATACATTCAAGGCAATTATCAACTGAACTATTATTTCTTTAATTAGAATATTATTTCAAAATATTTATATATTAATTACATTTAAATAACTATAAAATATGCAAAACATTTCTAGCAAGTATGCGCGAAACATTAACGAAGACATAAATAAATTAATCCTCTTGCCCAAACTATAATTAAACGTAAGAGCTTTCAAACACGACATGTAAACTAAATAATTAGACATATTATTTATAGTAGAAGATGATTTATATAAGATTACATTTAGAGGCAACAGCTCCATCTGAGGTTAAAGTGGCTTTCCTTTAAATCATTTTGCTGAACATAAAGATTTTCTGACTGACTGGGGCTTATTTATTGTTTTATGATGGAAGAACTAGCAGGGTTTCGAACAGAGTAAAAACTCACTGTCGGAGATACTAATTCAGACATTTTATCTAGTTTAACCCAATATTATTCTCTATAAGAAAACCCACATTTTGGGAAAAATGTTAGAAGGATCACCTATTGACTTGAAATATATCCAATCCTTTTTCCGCATAATAGATGCTGCAGAATACAAAAAAAAAATAAATTTACAAAACGTGTTAAGTTTTCAGGATTTATCCTTATTAGAATGTAGTAAAACCTATAATGTTTATTACCTTATACACATATAAATACTATCCTTATTTCATTATTTGAAATAAATGAAAATGTTCTACCGAGTAATATGACATCATCGAGCAAATCACATGATTGGGGAACATATTATATTTGTATTCAAATCCCTTTATGAACATTCAGTTAAGAAGGAATATACCTTCATAGATATCTCTAAAAGCCATCTACAAAATACGCTTATCTCAACTTACTTATGAAAATACCTATATATTTTTTTTTTCATTTTTATACCAATTAAAAATGTGCAAGTAAATAAAACGAGGTTATATTAGAAATTGTATTATTTGACATGACAATTTCAAAATCTATACGATATTGATTCAAATTTATAATGCAGTTGTAAAAAATTCATAAACAATAAATCGTACTTATAATATCTAAAGAAATAATTTAAATGTAATAGATCTTGATAGTATTATAAATATTAAAATTTTCATAAATATTACAAGCAGTATTTCAAAAAAAGTGAAAATCCTATGATATATAAATAATTCAATATAAAAAAAGGTTTAATAAATGAAGCTAAAAGAATTCTGAAAATGAATTAAGAGCGACAGATGAAATACTTCGTTAATTCATGGATATCAGAAGAAATGGTTGCACATGTTTTACTTTATAACGATCATTCCGAACGCAGACCGTAATGTTTCAAACAATTAATAGGACTTGGAGCAAGAATT